>JAUTXX010524958.1:0-11251 GCA_032273605.1 Panulirus laevicauda | reverse complement strand
ATATATATATATGTTCCACAACGAGTGTGAAGGGCATCAAGAGAGTGAGAGCAGGAGATGGTGTGGTACAAACAAGCTTGACCACAACACAACGGTGCGTTGCTTCATAAGTCTCGGGTGACCACACCCCAGAGTTGACTGTCGCTCCCCCTCCCTCCGGAAGCTGCCAGGGTGACATTACTACTTATCTCCCCCAACTCACACACCGTCTCCATCCTCCCCACTGACATCAACACTAGTGGCCTTTCCACATACACACACACACACACACACACGTTGGCTCCCATCTGACCTAGATCCACACTGTCACAGTGTCTCTATATCTGTAAGAATTGGGTTTACCGCACAGTTAAGTTTCTTGCACTTTAACAAGTTTGTCGTCTATATGATTGGCTCGTTGTTTTTAAGGCTATTTTTCCACGTTGCAAAATAAGATTTGTTCTAACTACATCGGAGAAGACTTCGTCAGGTTATGTATATATATACATCTCTGTGGGCAGGTCCAAGTCTGTGCTGCACCAAGTGTGTATTTTATGGTGAAAGAAATGTGTCGCTTCTTGGGTCCCCAGTACATTGCTAACTCTCGATTACTCTTGCATTCTATCATTCATCATGTCGATGCCAAGGCCAGCTGACAGGCGCAAGAGGCGACCCAGGGTGACTGAGAACCGCCCAGCCACCCAACGCGGGCGGCGGGTGGGCAAGGCGTGAAAACAGAAGTCCGAGGTGCTCCCCTTTAACTGGCTGCTCCCAAGGGACGGCGTATCAAGCCGCCAGGAGGAGTCCCCCATCCACCCCTTCCCTAGTGCTCCTCCTGCGGCAGGCATTGCTGATCCAGGACACCAGGGGATTCCTGGGGACCGTGTTGACGCACGGACCGACCAAGGGCCCCGGGACTCTATGGAGAACAACGCTGACGATGGGGTTGACTGAGGGAACCTAACTCTTGCCCAGCACCAAGCTGACGCAGGGCACTTCATGCTTACGAACAACTGTGTGGACACAGTGGCTGTATCAGGACACCAGGAGTTCGCTGAGAACTGCAGTGGTGTAAGGACAGAAGGAACCTGCTGAGAACCATGTTGAACCAGACAGAGGTTCAGGACACCACCAGGGTTCTGCTGAGGAACACAGTGGTGCGGCTGGAGGACGAGGAAGAGGCTGACATCCTCCTCTACTGGACTGTACGTGATGTTGGCTGATGGTGTGGTCATACGTGGGGGTCGTCTGTGATCGTGAGGGTAGTGGCTGTCATGGTATGGACATGGCGGTGCCGATATGGTTATGGTCATAGTGGTAGAAATGATGGTTTTGGTGTCAGTGTCTTGTTATGGTGGTCTCAGAATGATCATGGTAGTGATTTCTTGGTATGTTCGTGGTAGTGAAAGTAGTTCAGTAGTGGGAATAATGATGGTTTAAGTCTTTATGGAAGCGTTTAAGGCGTTATGGAGGCGTCTTCTTATAGTCATGAAAATCATGAAGGAATATGTAAGATACGAGAAACAGAAAGATAAAACTCAGTGACAAATATTGTGGTTGACACTGCAGAGGCTTGACAGAGTAACACTTTGTGATCAACAACTGGTAACATCTACGTTCACATAGTAACATTTGGCAAGATTTACTTGTATATATTCTTGGGTGATTTTGATATAGCTATAAGATGTAGAAAAGGGATTGCACACGGTCAACCTGCATGGTACAAGATAAGTGGAGGCCACATCCACGATAGATTAATCTTATGTTGTCGAGAGTTGAGCTTAACGTCCTACTAAGAGCGGCTTCATCGACACGACAGAGATAAAGACTAAACCCAACTTCTCTTATCCTGCAGCTCTGCAAAACTCACGTGCATGATTCAACTGGTTCTCAGAATGTTGTGTAAATCAAAGATTTGATTTTCACAAATATTCAGCTTTACATCAGACTTGGTGGAAATAAGAGGAGGATCACTTTGGGACAGCATGAAAAACGTGGCCATCCACAGAATTCTTCATACAACAAGTTCAACAACGATTGAACGAACATGTCGAAGGCAGGGACACACTGAGGTAACCAGGAAAGCATTTGGCATGGCACCAGCCAGACCGAGTGTGAGTGAGGAGAACGCAAAACATTAAAGATGATCTCGAGAAAAGATTATCTTCACCTACGGCAGAATAATAGCTTTGCCTGGACAACCTGGATGGTGAGGTTGTCAGGCAGGTGTGATAGGATCTTTGGGCGGCTGATCACAAGATTAATAACCTGAATTAAAAGTGAAGTGATGCAGGAGTCAGGTGACAGAGCACAGTATCCTGAACTGGGAGCCACTGGATTGTAAACAACATTCGCCAAGGGAAGTAGTGCCCTCCTGACCAACGAATGTTGAAAGGATGCCCAGAACCATCTCACAGCCTCCATGGCACGATATCTGGTCTTATCTCCCGGGTCATTAATGATAAGATAACAGCATTGAATGAGTATCTTTTTCTTCACAATCGTCGTCTTGCTTCTTATTCATTTAAGTGTTTTCCTTGAGAAGGAAAAACGTCAATAACTGGAGCCATCTTTGTTAAAGAGAACAAGGTCATTACAATATAAAGGTCCAGTGGAGCCAATTGTTAATTGGATTGGTACAGATTCCTTACAGTTTCTTTCCTTCCCAATTTATTTCTTAGTTTTCAAGAGTCACCGAAAAACAAATCGTGGAAATTGAATACTTCAGAACGCGATGCAGTCGCAACAGCCAGACGAATGATTAAAAGCCACTTGGTTAATTTCGAAATTTCTTTGTTTTGTGTCTAAAATTAGCCATCACATGTCTTTAGTGACACTTGTAATGAGTCCGTCCCAGGGCGTATGGGAAGGAAATGTTGTTCAGTCTTTCACCTTGAATATCCAATAATAGCAGGAATATAATTAGGTCGCAGCGTAGCCAAGTTTCGTCCTATGACTCGCGTTTCGTTCCTCTTGTTCACCTTCACACAGAAGCAAATGAAATAGAAATGTTTGAGTTCTAGAGCAACGTTTGCTGCCATCTAACCTTAGATACGATTTAGAGAAAATGACATCGATACTTATTTGACGGGAGAACTTAACAATTCCACATGTATAAAGGACCATCTTAAGGAAGCCATATCTTTAGGGTAAACCTTCAAGTTGTAAACATCTGTAGAGGTAACTTGAGCGTTACATGGAGTGTTACAGTCATCGTAATCAGTCACGTTCATCAGTGTGTGCAGCCAGTACCCAGCGGGCGTCTGCTGCGTGTGAGGTAGAGCCAGGTACATGTAGTCTCATGCACCCCCTGTTGTCACCTCACCATGTGTGTCAAGCATCCATCATCAGCGTCGTGAGGCATCGCTATCACCGACCCCAGGGCTTCACCCTGATGATTATTTCTCTCTCGATGTTTGGTTGTGCAGAAACTTCGTCAACAGGTCAAAGTGTTTGACAGAAATGTTTACTTCACTACTTAAACCACACTGGAATAGGTAAACCATATCAAGGTAAGTCAATCACCACACAGTATTAGATAAACCATGCCAAGGTAAATATACCACTAGAAATTGTTAGGTAAACCATGTAGAGGTAAATAAACCAACACACAGTGTTAGGTAAACCATACTGGCAAACACAAATCACACTGGAGTAGCTAATCACAACTGGTAAATAAACCACACATGGTCAAGTGAAGTCACCAGTACAAGTAAACTAAACCAGGCAGTTCTTGGTGCAGCGTCAGACTTAGAGCAGTGAGAGGCAGGACCTGGGCCAAGCTGAGGTCTTTGTGCTGCCAGCCTTTGTTCCTGAACTCATGAGGAAGAACAACACTGATGACAATGAACCAGATTATGAGGGAGTTGCACCTTCATGATTTCATATAGCACCAGATTATGATGGCAGTAATATAGTCTCAGGCTTGGGTACTAATGATATACAACCAGGTTATGGTAGTGTTAATATAGCACCGCGTTATGATGGTAGTGATATAGTACCAGGAAATGGTGGCACTAGTAATGCAGGTTATGGTAGTAGTATTATATCATCAGGTTATGGTACTAGTACTATAATAGCAGGTGTTGGTACTAATATTATAGCACTAGGTTTTGTAGGACCATAGTTCTTACCCAACTTTATCTTGAAGCAAACAAGGCAGGACGTGTCAGTAGAGTGCACTAGACTGGTTCTTAACTAGTCTCTATAATATGTTTTTGATGTTCCATTATGATATCTCTAGCGTAATTATGCCGTTGGGTGATGTTGGCTTAGGCTAATGATGAAGTCTTGGTTGCCTAAGTTCTCCTTGCATTCCCAGCGCGGGTTTAAAGACTCGGGTGTTTATACACTTGTGTGTATTCAAACTGACTGTGTGTTTTAAGTCTGCTTCTTTTGGAGAAAATATTTCGCTCGCTCGTCGACTTCCCTGAGCTTTATCCTCAGTTTTCTGTACTGGGTCTTGATGATGTCTTTCCCGTGTTCTTAGAGTTCAGGTTCTTCTCTTAGAGTTTCACAACTGTTGTTGTCACCATAACCACTGAGCCACCTTCTCTGTTACGGTCAGAAAAAAACATATTCTAATTTCTGATTATTACTCAGACACACTATTTTGCATACCTACTATCTCTCTTTTTCAATATTTCTCATTATAGTATATTCTCTTCTAATGATATCATTCCATACTTTCAGTACATATTAAAGCAGTATATGTTGTTCTAATTGATGAGTATTTTTTCATTCCTTGTACTGATATGTATTTTTCTATTTCTTTTCAGATACATCAAAAATATGCTTAACCGAGGAATGTGTGAAAACAGGTATGTTTCAAGTCTTACTGTTTATACCTTAATGAATATCTAAACTACACTCAATTTACCCGAATCAAAATCGGGAAGACGAGTGGTGTCAGCTAGTTAGTGCTAAGGACCTCATACGAGCCATAACAGAGCATGTGATGAGCTGATGAATTATGGTGAAGCAATATATAATACCTACGAGGTATGTGATTGGTCTGTACATACGAGGTATGTGATTGGTCTGTACATACGAGGTATATGATTGGTCCGACTACTGGATGACTAGGGTTACTAGATGTCTGACGGGTAGTCAGGTATGGTAGTATGCAACCCTGACGTCTTGTTGCTGAAGAACCTAAAATCTTGGTAGCTTAAGATACTGGTAGTGTGGTCGCCTATGGTTGTGGTACGTAAGAATCTGATGTTCCTACCATCTTGGTAGGTGGTGGGGCAGGCGATATTTGACCCGACGTCAGTCTTTATTACTGCCGGGGTGTTCCTAGCCATGTTGGACCCTGGGGGTGGCGCTTGTCAAATCATGTGGGGTGACGGGCGGCCACATATTGGCTTCCCTTCCTGTTATTACTCTCGTAAATAACCCGCTGCTTGTATAATGCATGAGTTGCTTGCCTTGTCTTGACGCAGGACGACGGCTCATATTTATTTTATGGATGAGAGAAACACCGCATTCATATTTCCTATTCTTCACAACTTTTATTTTAACAACGCTTCGTCCTGCACTGTCATACCTCAGTCCAGTTCGTGGGGAGAGAATGTAGCGTACTGGCCTCTGGTACTTCCGACCTTGCTTACATCCCTTCAAGTTTCTCATCAATTTTTGTGGAAACCCACTGGTTTTAATCGCATTTGGTGAGGTTAAGTGATTTCATCGATCTTCGGCTTAAACGCGGGAATAAAGGCGAACCATGCATCCCTACGTTTGTCTATATAAACATTCCCAGCGTAGGAGAGTTTTGATCAAACCTGTTGATATCATTATCTTAAGGAATGTAAACCCAAGTTTAATGATGGATGGAATTGCAACCATAGATACCCTTGGACTGCTGACATATAATGTGACATCGTGACCAGGATCCATTAGTTACCCATGACCCCAACCAGTTGGCCACGGTGTTAAATGTAACTCATTCTCTTGATTCTAGTTGCTAACTACCTTATGATATGATCCTACTTTAGGAGGTCCTCGTCTTCATCGCTACCTACTAGATTTCACCACTAGATCCAAGGTCATGACCTGGTCCTTAACCTAGAACTCGAGACAAAGACCGTGACCCTCATCGTGACCCCCAGACACTGATCACTTCCCCCTCAACAGCCGCGTCGCTGCTGGCAGCGATGGACCAGACGGCAGACCCTTGCACCGACTTCTTCCAGTTCGCGTGTGGCATGTGGAATAAGCAGCACGTCATCCCAGAGGATCGTTCCTCCATCAACACCTTCGAGGTTATGGCGGACCAGCTCCAGAAGATCCTTAGAGGTAGGTTCACCTTCACTCCCTACCGTAAGAGATAGGTTCACCCTCACTCCCTACCGTAAGAGATAGGTTCACCCTCACTCCCTACCGTAAGAGGTAGGTTTATCCTCACTCCCTACCGTAAGAGGTATTGTCACCCTTCACTGTCACCCTAAAAAGCAGGCTGACCCTCATCATTACATCAACGAACAGGTAGCTTTCAGTCTGCATCCTATGAGGTGAGCTGCTCCTTAGTGATATCAACAGAGGTAATGTTTCAATTTATTATCACCATACATGTATAGCTTAGGCAAGGGTATACGTATATGGCATGAATATGATGTCCTTGATTAGAGCATTCAGCTAACATGAGAAGAAAAGATGATAACGATCAGATCCTTGAAAAAGGAATATATGAATTGTGGAGGCCTTGTTTACACCTCCGCCATCATAACGGGGTAAATGTCATATTTCTACATATCTAATTATGATGTAAAGTTCAGTCTTAGCAAATATCTGTAAAAAGAGAAGACCCTCTCCTTCGAGGGAGTCTTAACCTTAGAGACAACAATATAGAAAGAACGACGAAAACCCTGGAAAAGTTAAGAGAAAGACTGGTGCTCCAGACAGACAGAGACAGAGGAGTGAAGAAGGAATCAGGTCTTCGTAAATATCATCTTTACTGACACCAAAGTTTTTCATACCTGGGCAAATTACCACACAGTATATATAATAACAACAACGTGATTAACTTCATGCATCTTACAATGATTGCTTTCCTTAGGCATGGATATAATATCGAAATACATACGCCTCTTTCCCTGTCTCTGGGTAAAGTCTAAGGCCTCTCTTCTGCAAATACAGTATTAGCTTGTACTCTGGGTCCCTTCTGTTTCAAGCTCAATGACTTGAAGTGGTGTGGGTTTTCAAGCAGCAGATGTACTGACCTCTCAAGTTACGAGGGTGACCAAATATACTGTGGGGTCGCCATGCTGATACCATAGTGACTGGACACGTCATGGGGTACCCACGAAGTAGATACAGCATATCAAAGTCCTGTGCTATCCTCCTCCTCCCACTATCACTACTGATACGATAACTGGACGTACGGTGGAGGTTCTACATGCTGCTGGTACAACTACAAGACAAACTACCTGTGTCGTGCTGCATAATGACCAACTTTTTGATTTCCACAGGTTTGCTAGAGTCGCCAGTGACGCGAAATGAGGGTGAAGCAACAAAAAAGGCCAAGTTATTCTACGCTGCTTGTATGAACACAAGTAAGTTGTTTGTGGTGGTGTAATGGATGGGAGGCACTTGTAGGAGAGGTGTTTGTGGTGGTGTAACAGGGGGCAACAGTGTGAGGGAGAGGGACTGGAGACCTTGAAGGATTTAGAAAGGTGTAGGACGAAAGGAACCATGAGCATGTGTAGCAGAACTCTGATTCTGAGGACAATGTGCAGGATTGTGCACTAAGATATTGCACAGAGTTTAGAAGAGTGTATCTACCACCTACGAAAGGTGTGGTAGGGAATATGGTACAAAATTGAGTACGTGTGGTAGGATTTCCGCACGGTACGCATGAGACATATCCCTGGTGTGGTGTAGGTATGTGTGAGGTATGGTTGAGGCTCAAGTAGGATGTGATCCATGCACGGGAAAGGCGGGGTAAAGACTTAAGCAACTTACAGCAGATATTTAGTTGGGTGGGATAAACACTTCAGTCAGGTGTAACAAGGCTATAACCAGGTATAGCAGGGATGTAGCAAGGTTTTGCTTGGTGTGGCAAGGACCTCATCCAGGTGTGGTGGGGTCTTTGAACCAGAGACCTGAGTTCGGGTATGGCGAGCACCTGCGTCCGATGTAGCAGCGACTGAGTAGTGTGTGTTGTGTCAGGTCAGATCGAGCACACAGGCGAGGGTCCGCTCATGGCTGTGCTGGACTCCCTGGGAGGGTGGCCCGTCACCACGACCAACTGGACTTCGCCGGACTTCTCCGTTGAGACCCTTATCGGCAGACTCCGGGGAGAGCTGAACCAGGGCATCCTCATCGACCAGTGGGTGGGACCAGACGACAAGAATTCTTCCGTCAACATCATACAGGTGAGGAAGTCATCTGATAACACATGAATGGCACAAGGGATAATGTTATCATATGTACATGGATCAAGATAACAACATCTGACTGTAGCAACTGGTAAGAGTCGACCTACTGAATCTCAGTTATTTTCATTTGATGTGGGAATACGAACAGCTATTGAGTAAGAAGGTAAGGTGGTATGAGTTTGCGATCAAAGAATATATATCAAGATTAATGAACTTGCAATGAATGTAGCAAGTGTATCACTGCTATTATCATCTATATCTTCATTCATTCATTGACAACATGTGTTCGTGGCGAAGTAGGTCAGTGGTCGTTATTTTGCTCCGCCTTCCACACAACACCACGGGCTTCTATCCTGGCTTAATACCAGTGATGAACGCGACCTCGTACTTCACTGTTGTTAGAGACAACATGAATCAGAATTCGTGTGAACCATTTCCAAATGTAAGATTAATGTATCTGACGCACAGCGTCCCAACAGCTGAAACTACATCAGACATGGGAAACTATTAGTCAAAATATTTTACCATCACCAATTTCATGGAATAGTGATATTACATTTGCTTCAAACCTTCAAACTAAGTTGATAAGTCAAAAGAAAAAATCTACCAAGTGATTCATTTCTCTCACGTCTTCAAGGAAGGTGAGTGTGTGGTCACGAGCCAAGACACTCAGGTAAGGTCATATAAGTAGTGTCGACTCTATGATTGCCACACATTAGCCTCTTGTCCCCTCGTGAGTTCACGGTATGTTCGTCGTAAGTTCTCCTGGGTCGCTATGATTAATGACAAGTTCATGATATCCTGAGTGTATGATAACTACGGAAATGGAGAATGACAACAATGAGATATTTCATTCGATCTTAGATATGAAAATTCTTTAGAAGAGTGTATAAATAGATAAATAGAAATGATCTTTAGTTACTTATAGATAAATCTACATATATAAAGGTTTAGTTCTATGAGACTAGCTAGACTCCTGGTCACGTACAATGGTTTGCTCTTATACGAATTGCCGGTTCTGTTGGTCATGTCCAGGACCAACGGATCTGTCGTCTTACATCTGTCATAGTTGCTGGTTTTAGACAATGTATTGTCCTTCTTGTGTCATTTGTGAGATCCTTCCATCATATCCTTCAAGACCAGTGGCAGCCGCGTGAACCACTGACCGTGTCCTTGTGGTGTTTGTGCTTCCTGGTATATCCTCTTTATGATGGTGGCTACTGTTGGAGCCTGCTCCTTCCATGCGTATTTTAGGTTCGTTCCTACTGACTGACGTGGTGATACATGCTCTTGGTAATGCTTGCTTTTGGTTAGCTTGTCCATTGTGAGACGTGTTTTCTATGGTATTCATTGCATAATACTTCTTGGAGATGTGTGTTGCTTGGTACAGATAGTGTACAGATGATAAAGCTTCATCCCTGAGCCTTATACAATACTTTTCTTTCTTCTTCTTGATGTTGTCTCTTTTGGATGACTTGAATTCTTGGTGAAGTGTAACTATCTGCAGACCTCTCCTCTTGCTTTGTGTGTGTATGTGTGTGTGTGTGTGTGTGTGTGTGTGTGTGTGTGTGTGTGTGTGTGTATGTAAGGTCTTGGTGACCTGTGGTCCACGTGAAGAACTACCGGTGTAACTATCCGGCTGCTAAGCAAGATTGTGTTCAACAGACAAATTCTGCTTACCTTGATGCTCAATATCTCTAAATGTTTAGTAAGTGTTTTGCAAAGATAAGGTTAGTATTATGAGTCTGGCTGGCGTAACAAAGACACAGGTACAGGAGGCTAACAAATGAGAGCATTCCATGGACATTCAGTTCACTTCATTTTCCCCATATATTCATATTATCTTCCCTTGGAAATTTTCTGATAACAATATAATCAATTGATCACATATGAATGGTAATTATGCTCCGCATTCTCTATCTCATTCTCTATTTAATCTAGACATGAGCAGGCTAATCATACAGTTGACTTGCAGTAACTTTAATACTGATAATTCTTAAATTAGATAAGCGTTTGTGGTAAAACTTGTTCAACCTGTGGTCGCCTCATGTGACCTACGGTGTACTGACCTTGTCTTACTGTGGTAAATCTTCAAATGTTATGATTTCCTTATATAAACTGTAGCAGCATTGTTTCAACCTGCTAACATTGTATGAACCTGGCCATCTCATGTTACCAGCAGTGACCTGGTTTAACCTGGACTGACTATATTTCACCTGTATCGAGTATTATGGATCATATCGCCTTGACTGATCTTTATAGACGCTGTGTGAATGAAATAATCCTGTGTGAGTTTAGTGAGGTGGGTCAATACCTGCATCAATTTACATGACTCTTGTGAACATCGATGTTCCCCCTGCAGCATTCTACATGATCTGTGTGAGCATTAGTTGGTCATATGCTGCAGCACATGTGACACACGTTGCAGTCTGTATGACCCGTGCAAGTATGACCTTTTGTGACGTCATGTGACCTCTAACAACCAAGTGATTACTGCGACTGACCTCCACTGACTATGTACGATTACGTTGAATTGGTGTCATGTTTCATTGTAATGAGTTATATTACCTTGAACGGCCGTGTGTGACCTGTGATGACCTGGGGGCGGCCCTGTTGTCCTTCTCTCCAGCTAGACCAGATGGTTCTGGGGCTCTCCAGCCGGGACTACTTCCTCCGAACCAACTCCTCCAGACGGGCGCTTGACGCCTACCTCAGGTACGTATCCTCCAGCAACCCTCCCTCTTAATATATCGATATATATATCTATCTCCGGCTCGTACGGCTGTTTTCTAAGGAAGAAGCTAATAAAAGAAATATACATCCACCAATATATAGTAGATCACCTTATCATAAGAACAGGGGGAAGGGAATATGAGGCTGAGGAGTGTGTGTTG
>JAUTXX010524947.1:0-11253 GCA_032273605.1 Panulirus laevicauda | reverse complement strand
ACACACACACACACACACACACCTACCTACCTGCCTTCCCTGTACCTCACATTGCTCTTTGAAGTTCGTCTTCCTAAGCAACTCAGTCTGGACCCAAGTTGCATATATCGTACTCTGATCAGTCAGGCTGTCTGAAGCCGCCACGGACCCTGGACTTACTTCTGCTACCCGTCCCAAACCTGGAGAGTCAAGTTCACTTTGTACGTATCTGTCGAGTGAGCTGAATTTCTTCACTAGCAGTCCATAACATTGGTAGTACTCACGGTTAGTACCTGGATTTAAGGTCCCGCTGTTTGCATGATCTTCTCTTATTGCATATTTTTTTCGCCTCTTTCAGTTTTTTTGGGTGCTTGTGGCTTGCCAGGTCTTCACTAGCTGTCGAACTAATGCTTCATCCTTCCGCAGATGCCGTTATTCCTCCTTGACACTCGTGTATACAAACACCTCCCACCTGTCCGGCCTGTCCTGCATGACACGTAAGGTTCTTTGCATGAGCTTTGTATACGAAGTCCAAACCGAGTTTCGAAGAGGTGATGAGATGTGTATAGCAGCCCTTTGCCTCGTAAGAGCCAAATAGGTTTTCAGGAATAACGAGTCGATTGTTATCTGGCTATTTCCTCCCTACAGGAATGGTATCAGCGATAGGGAAATGCCGAATGTGTGAGCACATTCATCTGAGCAAATATTGGGCAAAGCGAAGTCGTAAAAGTCAAGGGAGGGAAGGCAATTTAATCAAAGCGCTTTTCCCCGCCATGGCAGCTCTCTCTGCTGACAGTCACCGTGGATTACTGAAAAGACTTGAATCTTGAAAGGCTTCTGATAAGATGACCAATATTGAGTATAAGGTTGTCAGTGTCCGTAATGGGAAAAATGATCGAGTAATGAATAGGAATTGGACCATTAATGAGTATTTTGTATTGGAAGCTTCGCGACAGTTTCCTATCGGGCCATTTTTCAATTTTTGTCGTCGGTGACTCTTGAGACCTCTCAGTGTATAGTATCGCCACCCTGAGCTTAGCACATAGTCATCAGTCGTATGTTTGTTGAGTAATGACTCCTGTTTGATGGAGGGTAATGTTGACTGTCATTGAATATTTAATGTGTCATCGGTTGAGCTGGCTTCTACTGGCTTTATATTTAGCGTGGATCATTTTGGGTGTTGGGATTTCGTTCAAATAAGTCATCTTTAACCGGTCAAATAGGTCAGCTTTAATTGGTCAAATAGGTCATCTTTAAATGGTCAAATAGGTCATCTTTAACTGGTCAAATAGGTCATCTTTAATTGGTCAAATAGGTCATCTTTAATTGGTCAGATAGGTCAGCTTTAATTGGTGAAATAGGTCATCTTTAATTGGTCAGATAGGTCATCTTTAATTGGTCAAATAGGTCATCTTTAATTGGTCAGATA
Organism: Panulirus laevicauda; assembly: GCA_032273605.1. NCBI lineage: Eukaryota > Metazoa > Arthropoda > Malacostraca > Decapoda > Palinuridae > Panulirus > Panulirus laevicauda. The sequence continues at coordinate 9,845 of JAUTXX010524947.1, read as the reverse complement.
GGTCATCTTTAATTGGTCAAATAGGTCATCTCTAACTGGTCAAATAGGTCATCTTTAATTGGTCAAATAGGTCATCTTTGATTGGTCAGATAAGTCATCTTTAATAGGTCAAATAGGTCATCTTTAATTGGTCAGATAGGTCATCTTTGATTGGTCAAATAGGTCATCATTAATACACCCTCATTTTCTCTGAATTACGTCGTCATTCCACCCTGATCTTTATTAACTTGTATTTTCAATATCCCTTCGTCTTTATTCCACTTCACCATCATCTTCACTATCTTACGTCTTCACTACACCTTCGTCCATGATTTATCTCTACTGCTCCGGTAGTTGTATCATATGAGTAAGTTAAGCGGGAGTTCTCTCTCGATATGAAATTATGTCGCGATTTCATCTGTAAATTAATTAATGATCAGACCGAGGAAATATGTTGGAAATCTGGACATGGCTAGGATTCGGTGAAAACCAAAGTCGGAAATATTTTTTACACTTATGTATTTTATAGATTTGTATAATTTATGTATACTTATGCATTCTTTTGCATATATATGCGAATGACGCAACTTGAGGCGCGAATGCAGCCGTCATGTACCATAGCAACAGTGTGTGTGTGTGTGTGTGTGTGTTGCTAGTAAGCAGGTGCACACGCTAAATGAAGTATCTTCCTGTACGGGTCGATGAATTTCGAAATGATCGATACGACTCGTTTCGTCTCGGTAGGGATGGTAAGCGTAAATGTGAGACAGTTATCCTAGTAATTGTGATAGCCCCATTATATAGATTTTATACCGAAATATGAAATTATTATAACGTTTATTATGCCAAATGACTCGACATATCGCTAGCGATCGATATATTGCAGTATCTTGAAAGTGAGGCTACTAATATGAGGCCAGACCAATGGGTATTTTTCAAAATGCTACGTCCATGGTGTCATATTATTTCACACAAAAGATGGTCAGATACTTTTTTTTTTACCTTGCGTACAAAAGACCCGATATACTTTTTTTTTACTGTGTGTATAAGGGACCTGTTATCCTGAATGATCATTTACGTAGATAACCAGGTTTGTAAGGTCACCTGGCATTTCTCTCATCCTGGTTACATTAGATTTATCTTGGTTTATGTCATTTGCTCCGGTGATTTAGAAATGTGTAGAAATATATTAACGTACCGTATTTAATGTGTGTGTGTGGTCATACATTCGAGACTCGGTGTGTTACATTTCCAGTAGTGAAAAGCGTTAAACTTTACCTCATGAAGTTTAAGCTTTACCTCATAGAGTTTATTAAGCTTTACCTCATGAAGTTTAAGCTTTACCTCATGAAGTTTAAGCTTTACCTCATAGAGTTTATTAAGCTTTACCTTGCGAAGTTAGTCTTCATCATGCTTCTTTAATTATAGCGACTCGTATAATGATGTAAATCATTATAGAAAAGAAGAGGAAGGTATTACTATAACGTATATCCAGACACTGCTTATGGCTGTACATTATAATACCAGCATATCATTACGTTGTATATCACACTTGGAGCTGACGTTGATAAGGATGAATTCTGCGGTGAGTGGGAAGGGGAAAACGGACTTCAAGCAGATTACAGTCATGGTAATAGTTAAGAGGAGAGGAGAGGTGGGTGGGTGGGTGGGTGGGTGGGGTTGAGGGTAGGGAACGTCAGGTAGAGGCGACTGCTGTAGAGGTGGGGGGGGGATTTGTAGTAGCCGTAGTCATGGCAACAGCTCCTGGTGCCACCCATGTACGGGAAGGTACAGCTCAACGAGAGGTTCATTAAAGTTTTCTTGAATCCTGCCAGAAAAGTCCATCGTGGTCATGTTTATTACGCCTAAGTTTAGCGCCGAAGTTCCTGATTAAACCTGTTCCCATGAGTGGACCCAACACATTTCTGCCACAGTTCCCTTCCATTGCTTATCAAAACTATATATGTATGTTTATTTATTTATTATTTTGCTTTGTCGCTGTCTCCCGCGTTAGCGAGCTAGCGCAAGGAAACAGACGAAAGAATGGCCCAACCCACCCACATACACATGTATATACACACACGTCCACACACGCAAATATACATACCTATACATCTCAATGTATAAATATATATACACACACAGACATATACATATATACACATGTACCTAATTCATACTGTCTGCCTTTATTGCTACAAGGTTCGTGCATGGTAGAAAAAACATTAACTTGTCATAAAGGAACTTCTTATTGATATGTTAGGCCTGAATATGCCATGAACATTGTTAGTGGCATTGGATTGTGGTGAAAACTCCTTTTCAGTGAAGACGAATATGAGAGACGATAAGACACATCCATCTCCTTAGCTCAGTCCGGAACAGTACACGTTATGACCCTATCGGTTCAAATAGATCCTTGGAGGAGCCCGGCATCGGCTGTGACCAAGGCAAATGCCATACTGGAATAACAGCGGTAAAGTCCACGCGATGGTGCGTGCGCATGCGCTGTGTGTGAATTAACCCATTTGCGCATTTGTGTTGATACGGGTAGTAGTTCTGCGCTTGCGAACCCGCTTATTTATACCGAGGCTTGACTATTACACAATACTCGTTGTTTACGGCCAGTCAGCCAATTTTCTACTCACGGAAATACAACCCGCATTTGTGCCCTGTGATATATATTTTGTTCGTGACATTTGATGCGGGACTACATTGAAGACTTTCAGGAAATCTAAATAGACGACATCAAATACCGTGTTGATGTATGATTTACATTTGCATGTTGATATGTGATATACATTTACATGTTGGAATGTGATGTACAGTCTCGTTTTGAACGATGGTTTTCATATATTCACCAACTACGGATATTGAGTTAATTAGGGGAATAAGCCCCGTGTGTGGAGTTGTTGTTATATTCCTCGAATATCGGTATTACATTATCAAGCTTCAAGTCTTTTATGGAAGAGAGCACACAAGGGCATACCCATCCCATGTTCCAGCGTCCTAGAATAAAACTTTTTATGGGCAGGGTTCGATTCCCTTCACTCGGTTATGAATATATGCTTTTGGTTTCAGGACACGAGGACTGGCTGCTTGCGTTCCCTCGACATTAGCTAGACCAAGTGCTACTTTACAAGTCAGAACGTCACATGAATACTGTTTGGCCGTTGGCAGCCAAAACGTGGGCAGGTTTGATGTCTGTTTCTCTTCCCAACACTGTCTAAAGTTGGAGTTCTTTGCCATCTCATGTCCTCCCTGACAGCTAGGACCTACCCCTCTATAAAAATCAGGATTCCATTCCCTTCAGTACTCGTGGATCATTCTTCCTCCTCCTTTTTATCCTTAGAATTCTTTATGTTCATTTTTTTTTATTTAAGACATGGCTCTCGAGGAGGCGTCGTGTCCTTGCGCTCATAACATAAGCCTATGTCATTAAGAAGGAAGATACTATCGCTAACCTTACCAAGTAAGTCGGGAACCATACTATGCCTTACTTCGAGGGTCATTCATTCCCAAAGTTAATATTTTGGATCATACTGGGCCGTACCTCTGAGAGCCATTAATTTCCGAAGTTAATATTTTAACGAAGTCTAGGAGCATACAAGGCCGTACCCCCTGAGGGGTCATTAATTTCCCAAGGAAATATTTTCATAAGTTGTCGCACGGGAACCCACTTAGTCAGAGAAACACATGGCATAAAGCATCGAGAACGGTGGCAGTCATTTAAAAAAGCATTGTATTAATTCATGTGTCACTCATCGTTTTCCATAAACGTTTAGATCTCGGTCTTAACCTTTTCTTCAAACGTTTACGTAAACTAATAAACAGGAGTGGCTTCCTCTTCTTGGGCAGGCAATCAAGCAACTGCACAGACACGCAGCACCACGACCCATGGTACGGTGTGGGTGCGAGACCCGCGTGTGTTGCGGTGCTGGCCGGAATTGCCAAATAGAAGCGACTCAACACACTGGTTTTCCTGAGCTTATTTATGGTCTTCACGGGTTCAGCTGTTGCTTTAAGACTGCTTTAAAACAATGAGGTATTGAGCCATGGAAATAGGCAGTGTAGGATAGTGTTGAAAAGCTGAAAGTGAGGACAATATACGCTTCAGAAATATGATTAAGGAGAACACGGGTTCAGCTGTTGCTTAAAGACTGCAATGAGGTATTGAGCCATAGAAATAGGTAGTGTAGGATAGTTCAGAAAGCAGTATAGCACTTCAGAAGTACGACTGAGGAGAACATGTAATACGAATAGGAAAATTTTTCAGTTGTAAAATATAAAAGTGAAGTATTTCCAGCGTCATATAATGAGGAGTCTGAATACTGGAACAAACGTCGCAGAATGTTTCCCTAAAAGTTGGAGGAAATTACTTCCCCCATCAGATTGCATGGAGAAGATTTTGCGAAGAGGAAGTCAAAAGACAGAGTGATAGATGGCGTTATGAGGTGTGTGTGTGTGTGTGTGGTGTGTGTGTGTGTGTGTGTGTGTGGGTTGGTTTTGTCTGGGTGTTAGTGAAGAGGTACTGAAGTGGATGAAGCGGGCTGGATTGAGTAAGTGGAAGGGGCGTACGTAATAGACATATGACTGGAAGACGAGGATGTGAAAGGTGGACAAGACAGTAAAGCCTGACTCCTTTGTACAGTGTGACGGGAGGAATGTTAAAGGGGAAGTATTGTGGAGATGAATACAAGAACAGACGTTAAGGGCGTGTGTCCGCTGACGCACGCTGGCATTTACAAATAAGGTTACGAAGAATACACAAGATGGGATTAGGGCGATGTGAGAGAATGTAAAGGAAATGTAAAGGAGAGAAGAAGATGATGATAAGAGGATGACCTGAAGAATAAAAGTGAACCTATTTATGAAGACGTGAATAACCGTGTTTTAGCCGCTGTTACCACACCAGCTGTATGTATATCTTTCATAGGACTTATGTTTGCCTGGGGTGAGGATTCAAATCAATACCCCGAGACCATGATTAGTATGTGGATGAATTACGTCTCGTAATTCACGACACAGCCTCGAACCTGCTCCCTGGAAGCTCAAAATAGCGTGCTGACGTATGTTTACTTTGTAATTGTGGGAAAACGGTTTGGACCCACGCTCCAGAATTTACCAATTATGTTTGAAATGTGTCGTATGTTCCGACTCAGGAGGTGTAGGAGGATTTCCATGCCACGTCTTAAGTAATCTATATATGCATTCTGTTACCTCTGGTGCTCTTGGTTATACAAATGGTACTTTTGGTTGTACAAAGTCCCAAACATCTACAACCGTGCCATCATAAGACCAATCCTAACACTCTCCAAGCTACGTAAATTATTTTTTTCTCCTATTCCTACCGTCCTTTTTGATTGTTGTCATCTATACCGAAGCCTCGTGCATCACTAATCCATAACAGGATCCACCAGGATATCCTACTTTCGCCTACATTGCAGTGCTTTAGACCCAATCGCCCCATTGCTACTACAGAGCACAGACACTTCACACTTTACATCTTGGATGACCCCCCAACCAACCACAGGTCCCTTTCTGCTGAACATTAGCGACAGTAGATATCAACAATGCAGTCAACACCATCCCTAGCAACCTAGCGTCCTTCGACACCATCTTGTCCCTTCTTCCTCAGCACAGCCAAACCGACCATAATAATTGTCCTCCTCCCCAACGCAGTCATATCTGCCACTGTAATAGTCCTCCCCTCCTCAATCCATCTTCTCCTTTCCCCCTTTTCCCTTAATGAAAACCAGTCCACATATCTGATGCAGCTATGACCATATCACGACCAAACTCCCAGTTAAAAAGTGGGTGTTGGGGGAGAGCATGACTTACGAAAACACATTCCGAGTTAATCACCCTCGACAGATAATATGGTAAGGTTCTATTGATCGGTGTCATACCAGATATCGTTTCGAAATACGACACAACACATTACCTCGCTTTGAAATCTCCCTCGACACCTATAACAGTTATAAATGCGATGGCGCACACACACACACACACACACACACACACACACACACATTACGATGAATAGCGACTGCCATTAAACAAGGCGTGCTGGCACCGGGTGACGCATTATTTTACTGATGATAGAACACAGGAATGCGAGGTTTGGATTTCATCACAATTGAAATGGCGTTCATGAAAATTATGTATCGAATAGATTCACTCGTCAGGGTTCGAGTCTCGTCATTTCGTCTTCGTTTATTTATTAGCATCTACATGGCCCACAAAAGGACCTTGTACCTCCCATACATCTTCAAAGGCGATGTCACTCTCACATTTTATGGCTCTTGTTATCTCTTCTTCGCCTTGGTTACCATCTGCAGACGTCTGGCTTTGGAAATGGTAAATTTCCTGAGGTATTCTAGGTCCATAGTTTGGGTCCATAGGGTCTTGACCTGAAGAAAAGCAAGGCAGTGATGAGGTTTTTCAGGAAGCAGCCACCAGATCGTGTTTTCTTAGCGCCCACTGCGCCTAGAAATTTAACCTGGACCTACATTTTCGTATTTCTAGGCGAGAATTCGAGCTTATTCTTCTTTTTTAAAGGTAAAAGCCAAACAACTTGAATTATAGGTGGAAGAAATACAGTGTCCAGAAGCGAAATTCCGAAAATCAAGTCGCAACCTGGAAGAATAAAGAAAGAACAGCGTACCCTCAAGATAATCTGAGGCACATTGAGGCGGGTCGCTGGTGCTCTCGCCGTTAGAAACACTCAAGATAGCCTAAGGCACACTCAGGCGGGTTGCCGGTGCTCACGCCTTTAGAAACACTAGCCACAGTAACCAAATGTACGATGATTTTATCCTGATATCGTCATTTGCTTTTACCCACTATAAACCTTAGTCGTGTATCGCTTTTGGAAATATATGAGAGGAGGACAGTGTTTCATGTATATCTCAGAGATTGATAGAATATAATTATTACTTCATGATCAGGTTCTCATAACCAGTTATATCGTACTAATAAACATATGCATATCCATGAGTTGATAATTCAGATATGTCCTCAAATTTTCAACATAATCCTCTGTTTAATTAACAAGTTCCCGTGTATCAGAGAATTGACACGATTGTCCACGTTTAGTATGTAATGTAGAATCTCTTCTCTCGAGATGCATTGATACCATAGGGAAAATGGGTAAGCTGACATTGGAAAAAGAGATGGCTATTGGTTACAATAACCTCAAAAGCGAAAGAAAAAAAAAGTCATTACCACTTTTATGAAAAATATTGGCTATCTCTTCCAGTGGAGATGTATTGTAATTGGCCAATTTCAGCTTGTTACATTTCGCTGTTGTATTGCGTAGATTACCGGTTGACATTGGATAGGACAAGTGAGATTGATTCATATTCAACGTTAGAGCAATAAACGGTAATTTCTATTGATTTCGTTAACTGTGTTGTATGGATTATAGAATTATAATGAAAAAGATCATTAAATTGATGAAAAACAACGTAGTAAACGTGTGTGTGTGTGTGTGTGTGTGTGTGTGTGTTCTCCTCATTCACCCATCAGTGTACAAGGTATGGTAAAGATATGACATTGTCTCATCCTTCCCCTCCCACGGTGGGTATGAAGGCAGCATTAGCATAATTGGTTACGTCCATCCGTGAGGGTATCAGCACTGTAGGTCACCAGTGACTGGGAGCAGCCTGGCTCCCTCAGTACCTCAGTTTTTATGGTAGGACAGTGCAGGAGGCAGGACATGAATTGCACCAACGTTTTGCCTTGAACCTGCAGTATAATTGGAGCGTCTCTCTCTCTCTCTCTCTCTCTCTCTCTCTCTCTCTCTCTCTCTCTCTCTCTCTCTCGTTCTGGCTCGCTCGTTCGCTCGGAGACGGTGTGTGTTTTTTTGGTAAGGGTCGTAAAACTTGTAAGTTAGTTGGATTAAAGGAGTGTAACGTCAAGGACGGGAGTTCTATAAAAGTTAGATGGTCAGGTGGGTATAAAACAAAGTCTCGCAAGTGGACGGCTACTGAGGGAAAATGGTTGAGTGGGAGGTTAGGAGGGAGCTGAAACAGAACATGGGTAATGGACAGAAGTACACCACTGTATAGGGGCAGAATTAACTAAAATAGGGAATACGAGTGTGAGGAAATTGTAGGTTTGAAACATTGGCAAGGTAAAACAGATGCGTATAACCAGAGCAGGACCCATCTAATAGGAAGACAATGACAAGAAGTAAATTGATTTATGATATAAATATGGAAATGAATGAGCTCTCGATACTGTCTTTGAGATAAACGAAGGCAACATTGTATTGCAGAGAAATGAAATATTCATGAAAGAGAATACGATACAGAACATTTCTTGAGGCAACCAGCATGGATGAAAAGACTCCAACCAACAGAAATAATGAGTACTGGAAATTAATTATAGCAGTGACAAAGAGCTGGTCAGAGTGTAAGGAGGTTACCCTCAGAACGGAAGCATAAACATGGTTGTTTTCACTTGCAGGACGTGGAAAATCGAGTATTTTTTTCTTTTTTTATGAAAAGCAGAAAGATGTTTGAGAAGGAAGATAACCAAGTGAAGAAAAAGAAAGAAATATTTCCATAGCAACGTGAGACGTACAGTAACATGAAAATTTTAGCAGTTTGGGATTAAATCTAAAATGATGAATGCAGGTGTTGATGCATTGATGCTTTATAACAGATATTTCCAAATTAGAAATATGATAAGGAAGTGAATCATATGTTGACAACGCATGCGTCATTGAGACAGTATGTATATATAGTCTTTCCGAAAAGATCTTTGTTGCGAAGCGAAACAGAAGACAGAGGACAGAGATGAACCCTTCAGCTATGAAATAACTTTTAAGATCCACGTGGTAAATATCCTTTCATTCTCTGAAGCACTGTGTGTCTTGATGAGGACTACGACAGACGAAGAGTGGTGAGATAATCTGATGGTGGCGTTCAACCCTACAGGAAAGAACAAGACTATTCTAGATGCGTGTACCGACAGAAGACGACAGAGTGACGAGTGGGAGGTGTGTTGTGCGAGAGGCGACGAGTCGAGTTATACAATGGGGTGGAGAAATCCTCCTTTGATGAGGGTGTGTTGAGCATTTCGGGACCCTGCTGGTAGGAAGAAGAGAGATCGAGGTATCAGTTCCATGAATATGTGTTGGAAAAACTTCATATACGAATACTTCAGAGATACCGCCATTGGTAGAGGCTTAGAAGGCACTGTCAATAATGGGAATAGAAAACGTTATTTATGGTAATAATCCAGAGGAAAAATTCACCTTGTACTCTCTTGTTACTCCTCGACCTGATGACTGTATCCATTGGGGAAATCATAATGGGAAGCATGTTGGAGCAGGAACGCCAAGAGGAGACATAAGAGGATAAACCATGTTGAACTGAACTACCACACTGGAATAAAAGGCTTGGATGCCAAATTCTGCAGCTTTGATTATATACATTAGTTCCATGAAGATTCTGTGGCATCTATAAAGGCACACGATGATTCCACGATCCAGACGTTGGAGAGTGAAAGCTGATGATGAAAAAATAAGTCATTTACTAGATGGTATCGAAACTTAAGCAAAAAGTAAAGGATTTGTTCTGCTACACTGCCACTGAACATCTCTTTGAAAAATATCTTGTGTTTCCAGGTACGATAATGTTTGGTTTGCAAGAGAAACTTTCGTGTGTGTGTGTGTGTGTGTGTGTGTGTGTGTGTGTGTGTGTAACAATATCCTTGTGGCACGGCGCTTTGATCAGCCAAGTGTGCGTGTCTGCCTGAAGGGTACCTCTGCAGAATCCATCCTCCTGCTCTTCCTGTTGCTCCTCCTCCCCTCCTGAGCCTCTGGGAGCCTCTCATCTGCGCTGCGAGTCTCAGGGACG
>JAUTXX010524925.1:0-11254 GCA_032273605.1 Panulirus laevicauda | reverse complement strand
CCTGTATACCACAACGTTCCAATTCACTCTATCCCTTGCACGCATTTCACCTTTCCTTCTGCAGGTTCAGGCCCCGATCACTTAAAATCTTTTTCTCTCTATCTCTCCATCTCCAGTTCGGTCTCAACCCTTCTCCTTGTCCCCTCCACTGCCCTTCCCTCTTCCCTCGGGCACTGGATCAGACAAGAGCAAACTGGGGAGGCATAAGTGAATTTGAAGATAATAATATGAAAGGTCAAAGGTACAAATTACATATAGGATATGCAGTTTCAAAATATACTGGCAATGGGCATATTGTTAGAATGACAGCAATACAAAGATGATTAAGGTACATTACACATAAGACATGTAGTTGCACAACGTATTGCACTGAGCATGATTACATCAAGTGCTTATATAGCTTTTAGGGCATGAGAAATTTTGGATGTAGTGTTAGAATGTCTTCAAGGATATTACTATCAGTAAACAGATCACTAAGCTGTCGAAACAAAAGCCTTGAGGTCTAAAATCATTGATTTTGAGGCATTTGCCAATACAGCATCCTAGTTTATGACCATCAGGTGCAGATGGTGGGCCACATAGCCATGTTAACATAGCTAGATATTCGTTAAGATATAGAAGTTACCGCAAAAACAACAGAGGTGTCAACACAGTGAGTGAAAGTGTAGTGAGTAAAGAACTGTCACTTATCACTTGACGTGTGGAAGTGTTGAGTGACTGCTGGAGATAAGTCTAGTGTCTGGTTTCCATGTCGGGTCGCCTATAGGGAGGGGAGAGTGTCGGTGTTTAACCCATAGTTGGAGAACATTAGTGGTCATCGCCACGCTGGCAACAGCCAGGAGGACCCGTTAGCGTCCAGCATCACACGACCAGACCAGGGGAGCCTCCAGGAATGCACAGGACTCACTAGACTGGTCTACCAGACTGGTCTACTAAGACTTAGCTACAGCTCGGCTGCAGTGACCCGCAGGGATTTGCTGGGATCCGCTATGATCCGTGGGCGTGGAGGCAGGTGGTCGGCCCTGCCGCAGGAGGGGAGGCAAGGCCCAATGGCCAGCTTGGCCCCTGAAGGGAGGCGACTCACCCGGGCCTAACACCAACCTGGCCACTTTCATCCCTGTGCACAATACCGAAGCTCATGCATCTACACGTGTGTACACCTGTAGCTTAACATGTGTATACATCTGCGGTGTCTGGCTGCATTGGAATGCGAGGCTGGGAATCTTGACTTTATAAGGTATCGTCCATCCTTCGTCTGGATGATCAGGGGTCGTAGTGTTCAGCCCATCACAAATAGCTTCACACATACCGTCGGCTAGGTGGAGGGACGGTTGACAGGGCATCAACCAGGTGGATGGACGGTTGACAGTCCCTCATCTAGGTGGATGGACAGTTGACAGGTAGTCAGCCAGGTGGGGCGCCTGTTGACAGATCGTCAGCCAGGTGAGGCACAGCTGACAGATGACCAACTACGCCAACTTTCCTTCCTTCTGTTCCCTCTCCTTCCTCTCCCTCCGCCCTCCATCCTTCCTCTTGCCTCTCTATTGCTTTCTCCCTGCACCCTTCACCAACACGCTATCCCCGCACCCTTCCACCATTACCCCTTACCCACTCACTCCCTCCTACGTCCTCCATCACTTCTCCCTCCCAACACCCTCCACCAACACTCTCACCACAAGTTCTCCACCACCACCACTCCATTCCATGCCCTCCACCACTTCCCCATCTCACAATCTCCCCTCCACCCTCCGCTAGTCACTTTACGATCCACTAGATACCGTGCACAACTCAGGATAGAATTTCACTTATTTTTACTTCCAGTTTTTCTCCCATGTGTAATAGATGGGATGAGAATAGCGTGGATGGGGTGACTTCGTTAACCGATTCTGAAGCGGATTATATGTACTATGGATCATGGTGTCTGTGGTGGATCATGGTGTCTATAGTGGATCATCATGTGGGAATGATGGATCTTCGTACAAGTCGTGAAACAAGTTTGTTTATGGATCATCGTGTTTGTGTGTGTGTGTGTGTGTGTGTGTGTGTGTGTTTTCCGTACTGAAGGACAACGTCTAAGTAGGAAAACACTCGTGGCTTTAGCAGGTTACCTTTTGTCGATAAGGATTATGAATGATTGTGACGCATAGTCAGAAATGTGGCTTTAATTTTTCATTGGTAACGCTTGAAATTTTTGACGGATCAGGTCCACAAGATTAACGATTCCATAGGATACAACGCTTTGTAATATAAGTAGTTAAAGTCGAATGGTATTAAGACGATCAGTAGAGAGATGGATGAAGACTGTTGTACAGAATGATCCATGAAGGTTAATGGTATTGATATACGGGCCTATAGTTTTGATTCTAGTCAGGGGAGGTGGTAATTGGTAAGGACTAATGATCATTGGGTAAAAAACGAAGCCTTTATATGTCATAACGGTGATGAGGAAGTAGTTAACATTTGATTTATGGATTACAGAGATTGGTTAAAAATGTAGGACTCGGGGAGAAAAAAGAAGGTTGGAGAATCGAAAGGTCAAAGGCAGGATTTTTTTTTCGCCGGAAAAAAAAGGAAATGAAATACAGGAATGATGGTATGTGAATGTTGTCGGAAGCTTAAAGCCTCTGAGGAATCCAGAGTTGCGAGGGAAAAGAAGAAATAACTCAAACAGAACTAAAGTTGTGATTGAGAAAAAAGACAACTTTAATCAAACAAAAGTTGTGATTGAGAGGAAAAAAGACAACTTTAGTAGAGCAAAAGTTGTGATTGAGAGAAAAAACAATTTTAGTGGAACATATGTTGTGATTGAGAGGAAAAATACAACTTTAGTAGAGCAAAAGTTGTGATTGAGAGATTGGTCATTACCAGACCTACTGGTGTGAAATCCTTCTGTCTGACATTAGTCAAGTGTCTTTCAAGAGGATGGAGGAGTTGCTTGCTCATGGCTACGACCGCAACTCTAGAGAAAAGGCTTTGGGTCATGGCTGTTGGTCTGTAGTTCCACGAAGACAAAGAATCTCACGTCTCAGGACTGGGCTTTATCTCGGCAAGCTTCTAGGAGGTGGGGGGAAAGCAGATACAGAAAGCGAAAGCCTGGAAAAAAGTAAAACTTCTGAAGTGGGGCAGTGACGTGCCTCACCACCTCCGAACTCGTGGAGGAATGCTGGGCCCCTGCAGGAGGGCTGCTTTTTTTTTCCGGAAAGCAAGATGTTGGTCGACGGGAAAATGCTGCTGTGGATTTAGAAGCTGGAGGGTGTCCGTGCAAGGGAACGATGGACGGGGATGACTGGAGAAATGCAATTGTCTCGTTCACCGATCAGGGGCCGTGTGTGTGTGCGTGTGTGGAGTAATGCACGCATGTTAAGTAGCGCAAGGGGAAGGTCAAGGAGTGACAAGAGGGAACAAGTGAGTGTAGCAGCCATCTCTTGATGGGAGGATCCGGATGACGTCCTGAGGAAGACTCATACAGATGTAGCCGACGGCTGGTGTCGCATTGTGGTCCTGATCGACACCGAGGCTGTAGTACAGGGAGGGAGAGATAGGCAGGTGTGGGCGTACGGTGCTACCGAGGGTTCGCGCGCCGCCGTTTCGACAGCCTGATGACCTTAGTTGGATATCATACGTCGTTTATCTTGGCTGGGTGTGGACCACGGACTGACTGTACCCCTGCTCACACCACTCCATCACACTATCAACGACTGTAAACACACAGGCACAAATGACTGTACTTATGCAGAAGGAATATTTATCACCAATGATTCTTTGCTTTCCTCTTCGATTTCAGATACTCGGAATAAAGAGTGTGTCATAAAATCCAAATTTGATAATTCAGTCCATTGCAATATGACGAAGGGTTTCCACTATAAGTATGGATGTTCTCCGATCCCTTTCAATTACCGTATGTAAATCACACCAGCCAGGGTCTCAGAGGCTGTGAATGTTCCACAAGCTGGTGGTAGAAGAGCCACTCATATATTACAGAGGACACGGTACCTGTACAGATCTCGAGCTCCTCATCTCATGCAAAAACTTTTTCCAGTTTTGATTAGAAAATTTCCAGTTTCACGAAGCCATGAATGTGAGCACTAAAAAAAGTGGTTTGCATTACCATGCATTTCTATCCTTTGATGTCAAAAACTCATGACTTTCTACATTACACTGCAGTGCTTTTCACAACTCTCTCTCTCTCTCTCTCTCTCTCTCTCTCTCTCTCTCTCTCTCTCTCTCGCTCTCTCTCTCTCTCTCTCTCTCTCTCTGGTCAGTTATTAGAATAAACTTACTCTATCATGGTTTTTTTTTTATCAGATATCTCCAAATTCTTATTTTCTTTTTTCTTTACTGTTTTTAAGTTCCCAGAATTTCTGTTCTGTATGATTCAGTTGAGCATGAGACTTACAGACTTTTTCTTGTCTCTGTGGACGATGCCCTTTTACGCTGGTTTCGCTTTACTTCGTCTGTGTTGACCTGAGTACAAACAGGAGTGCCCAGGTCTTCAGAGCACATTCGTTGATCCTTCTCAGCTTCAGGCGGGTGATTTACGAGTTGTTTAGAAGCAAGTCATGCACTCTCCACAAATTGAACCCAAATTTTTACAGTAAGAAGAAGCATTTTGAAGTCTACATACATATTACCTCCATTAGCACCTTCAGCAGCTGGGGTGTTGGCCCAGGAGGTAGGCAGGTGAGGCGTTGAGGCTTCACTTACCTTGTCTCCTGTCACTAATTTGACAACCAAACACGACGGCCGCTGGACAGGCAACACAAGGCAAATGTGCAGTGTCCCGAAGTATAGAAGAGCTATAACCCCAAGTTTTAAGTTAGATTCGAATGGCATTCATAGCATTCAAATGTACAGTGCCTTGAAGCTGAAAGAAGTGCCCCAACACAGACGTACATCTATAGCTTAAAAAAGAAAAAACACCCTGGAAACCGCTATCTTACACTCTCGTATGAACATACAAGTTAAAGAATAACTAAATGATCCCGAATTTACACCCAGGCAAAATACAGTAACCAGAGCCATTATTACAGTACAAGGCAGACCCTGCTACAGTACAAGGCAGACCCTGCTACAGTACAAGGCAGACTCTGCTACATGTCAGTCTGGACGATGGTGTCTGGAAGCTACAAAGGCGAGGCGAAGATCAAGTTTCATCTTAGCCTTAAGCAGTCACCTGCAGCAGCACAGTGACTAAGGCAGCAGCAGCAGCTTCACTGTTCCTTTCATGAAAAATATAAACTCAAGCGGCGCACCATCATCACAGGAAATATAAGTGCCGACTAAAGTGAAAAATCTAACCCAGCCTTTCCAAATATGTCGTACGTGAATCTACGCCAGTGGACAAACAGGAAATGGTAAAGTAATGATGCAATAAATGTTGGGGCGATGAATGGAGCAATAATGTATGTACACACTTATAAGCATACATGAATAAACACAAGAGCACTTCATGAACTCAAAGTCTCGGTTACCTTTCTCAAATCTCCCTAAATGGACGGAGAATCAAAGAATTATTTACTCTAACGTCAGACTAAGGTCAATATGCGAGTCTGTCGTAAATGTATATCTCGAAGCTATAAACTGATGCCGTAGCGAAGAAAATACATTCTACGAAAAATATACACGAAAGTCTACGTGGTAAGAATGAAAGATGATCACCTCCAGGTACCCTCAGCAGGCGAGAGAGAGTGAGTTAGTCTCAGCCCTTCGCCAGGAGGGTGATTCGGTCACGCCCCTGTGAAAAACTCATCTGTTACAGGAGGAAGCATTTCCTACACCACGTGTCCTCACTCCACCTTAACTACGGTCATGAGAATTCTCCCGCTCGACGATCTGTACCCTAAAGCCTTGAAAACATTGTACTCACCATATTGGAATCCTACCGGCAGGCTTGAGGGCTGGGTCAGGTGGCGTCCCGGGGAGAGCCTGCCTCGCCTACATGTGTTAAGGACAACGGTGAGTGTGAAGTGCGCCAGGTCGAGCGTCCCTGGTTGGTATAATCCAGTGGGAGTCTCTCCTGGAAGCCCAGCCGATATATTCCTTAATTATCAGTGGCTTTAGTGGACTCCACCCGGCTTCTCTCTGTTCCCGGACAACTGCTCTAAGCCAGTCATGAGGGGCCCCCTGCTCCTGCCGATGCTGCAGGTGGTGGTGGTGATGCTGCTGGTGCCACAACACACACACACACACACACACACACACACACACACACACACACACACACACACACATTCACATATATGGTGCAGGAGGTTAATGGCTAGTTATAGAGTGGTTTGGGTAGCAGGAGTCTAGTGCTGTTGCATAGAATTGGGTGCAGAGCAGGTTGAGGTTGGGTCTGTATTTGTTTCATTGTGAAGGTGTTAAGTGTTTGTGGTTGCTAGGCAGCCGGTGATTGCTCCGAGTGCTCTGTTTTGTGTGGTTCGTAGCTCTGTTACATTTGTTTGTGAGAAGGTGGAGGATCAAGCAGGTTTATGAAAGGATGGAGTGAAAATGATTTTGAAAGCTAGAGGCCTGACCATGCAGGAGGGTGAGAGACATGCATGGGATAGAGTACATTGGATCAACGTCCAGTCGGTGGACTGAACCAGGGTATATGAAGTAACCGGGAGAAAACCACAAATCTAAAGACATTATGGTGTGTTGTAGTGATAATTTGGGGTGACATAATGATGATGAGTTTACCATGTAACAATCTTGCCTCCTCCTCCTCTGATCATCACCTAAAATGACCTTGTTTACAATATCCAGATATCAAGTTCTGGATTGTTTATCTTTCTCATAAGTTTTGATGTCAGTCATACGATCTTTTTAAAGAAAATTAAAAACCTTCAAAGGTGTAAAAGGAGAAGGAAGTAATCATAGAGGTAAACCGCATCATTGTTGATGGAGTATGACCATATCAAAGGTCCCGGGTGTAGCCTTGATGCCAGTAAATTGGGAAGAAAAAGATTAAAAGATTTTAGGTCAGTGCCGCAGCGAGCGGGGGCGGCAGTGACGTCAGTACTGTGGGGTTTACGTCAGTGGTCCACACTCCAAGGTCGCCACCACAACACTGTGGTCAGCCACCACAAACGTGTGGCCCATGAACACAATACTGTGGCCAGCCACTTCACCAGTAGCCCGCCTCCACAACCGTGGCCAGCCACCACAACTGTAGTCCACCGCCATGAGAATGTGGCCCACCACCACAAGACTGTGGCCCGTCACTACCACAACGCTGTGGATAGCCACCCAAACTGTGGCCAACCATCATATTAGTATGAGCCACCACAAGAACACTGTGGCCCACCATTACAGTACTTTGGTCCACCACCAGAAGACAGTGGCCCACTACTACAAGACTCTGTCCCACCACAAGAACACTTTGGCCCACCATTATATCATTGTGGCCCACCACCAGAACACTGTGGCCCACCATTACAACACGTTGGTCCACCACTACAACTCTCCGGCCCACCAATAGAACACTGTGGCCCACACCCACAACAAAAGTGGCCCATCACAGCACTTGGTTCAGAAAGCCTGTATCAATGCACACACACAAACGCTCATACACACGGACCTCCGTGGTACAGTGGTTAGTTTTACCGATCATGAGGCATCATGGGCCCTTCCGGGGTCGGGTTCGCGTGAGTTCGAATCCTAGGCGCGGCAGTCGGCGTACACCCAACCCAAGTGTTCATCAACCCTCTGGGGGCTAGTAGGGAAAGAGCTACCGGAAGGCAAAAAAGAGAAAAAAAATATGCAAGACTTCAAATGAGACAAGAGGGCGGATCAGCCTTGCCATTGCCACAGAAAGTTTAAGAATGTTAGGTAACGTAAATGTCAGACTTGAGGTTATGTATACAAATGCAAATGGAGTGGTAGTAAATGGGAAAAGAGCTGGAATTCAAGGAGTGTGGCGAGAAAAACGCACCTGACATTGCTGGAGTTGTGGAGAGAGAACTTGCTAGAGAGATAGAAATCCCACCTGTTCTGTCCAGAGGAATATATGATAAGGAGGAAAAGAGAAATTTACTCACCAAAGCGATAAAGAACATTTAAATCCCGAGAGTCGCTTTAGCCTGTCGTAGCTACTCCAGCAACATACGAGAATCAGGAACGTTTTGTTGAATTCAGTAACGTACAAGAATGAGGAACGTTTTGTTGAATTCAGTAACGTACAAGAATGAGGAACGTTTTTTTTAATTTAATAACGTGCAAGAATGAGGAAAGTTTTGTCGAATTCAGTAACGTACAAGAATGAGGAACATTTTGTTGAATTCAGTGACATTCAAGAATGAGGAACATTTTGTTGAATTCAGTGACATACAAGAATGAGGAACATTTTGTTGAATTCAGTAATGTACAAGAATGAGGAACGTTTAGTTGAATTCAGTAATGTACAAGAATGAGGAACGTTATACCGAGTATTCTATGTAGTATTCACGTATAACGTTTGTATTCGAGAGTGGAATGTTAGCTTTATGACAATCGGCTTTTCTTTAGTGATGGTCCGAGTCTCGTGCGGTGAACGCTGCTGGATGTTATACGTCTTGCCACACGCAGATCACCCGTGCGGTCTTATACTCTGGGTGTCTCTGCACCTTCGGTATGCGCAGATTCTTCCCCTTATGGCGCTAGTAACTGTACAGTTGATACGGACAATTTAAGTACGTTTCTGTGAATGCGGTTTATCTTTTGACTGTAACAGACCTTTGGCGTTCACTCAGTCTCCTCTCGTTAACCTGACTATTCCTGATTATCATCCGTTGTAATGAGCTGGTTCACGTCCTCTGTGGCCTTCTTAACTAGCGAGCGTCCTCAGCCTTCTCCTCCTCCTCCTCCCATTATATACACACTTAACTAATATTTTACGTAAGACATGAGAAAGTTTATCACGTTTTATCTCTGTCAGACACCAGCGAGGATGCTTGTCTTGGGGCAGCACCTCGGCTGGCTCCGTCTTGTCCTGGTGCGTCAGGATGAGGCTGGTGACGAGGTGGGGTGGGGTCATACGTCATGGTCAACATTGTAAACAGATGGCGAGCAGAGACCCACTCTTTCCACTGCTCCCACGCTAACCCTTCAGCCTCGGGAGTCATTACCCTGGGAGTATACATAATGCAGCCTTGGGTAGTGCTCGTCCGCAGATAATCCATCATGATAGAACCGATCTTTAGTTCTCGTTATACTAATTCATAGATGTTTATATTTTTTGGAATATCTTTCGACGATGATTTTGAGAAATCCTCAAAGAGTTAAGCTGATGCCCTAGCCACTCCTTGCCTTAAATACGCATCACAGATCGTGTTCGTTACGACATGTATCGTTATATATGATGATCGTCAAAAGCATTATCCTCTGTGGCTGTCTACAGCAAAGGCACAGTGTGTGGTATCTCTGCGAGTCGTAAGATGGCTTGCGTAACATGTAAGTATGCCTTACGAGTGAGTAGCATCAAAACTCACTGTGAGCCTCGTGGGAGTAGCAGCGTCTCTGTGGACAACGTCACAAAGAGCCACACAGCACGGTGCTACGAGCCAGCAAAGCTGGAACGTCACAAAACGTTGCTGTTAAGTTCCACAGCATATGATCGGGGGGAACTTTTGCGCCACGTCGCAAAAATAAAAAGAAAGCCTAAACACCATAGTCACATCACATTAGCATAAGTGAGGCATCAGGGCACACGTCTCATAACACGTGAAAGAACATCACCGTCACAGCGCGTCACCACGAAGCGTCACAAAGAAGCGAGCGAGACAGAGCAGAAGAAAGCCTGAGGCGGCAGCACGGGTCAGTCGTTCCATAACTACCGCTCAAGGGCAGAGTGCAAGACTTGTTAACGCCCAGCTGACCAACCTATCAGCTGATCGCGGCCTTATATGGCACCGGGGAACAAGACAGTGATAATACACTTTAGCTATAAAGGAGTACCTCAGTTATAATCATATTTGAAACGAGGCCATAAAGCAAACCGTGGATTGTTGTTATCTAGCGTTGTTGTCGTGAGTTATGATGAGGCGGAGGGATCGCGTCGCGGGCGCTGGCGAGCGTGAGGCTGATTCATGCCAAGCCAGGTGCTCTCCCTTACCATATATATACATATATATGAATTACATGCGAGACGTCTTGGGCACACAAGCTCTGTCCATCTTCTGTTCAAGTAAACGACAATAATACAACACAAAAGATATATAGAGAATAATATAAACGGGAATGGTGCACTCCTCGCAGTATCATAATTGAGGCCGTGAAGGAATGTAATATATCGAGCTAAAATGAACGTTCCCCTAAGTTTGCGAGTCGCAGTTTGGTTGGTAACGGGTCAAAATCGATAAGCCAGCAGGTGTGGGTAGTCCTGCGGGGTCTATGCACTTAGTGAGGTCATGTGTAATGTAGTTGAAAACAGTTGTAGGGGCCTCACTATATCCTGTACTTTGGTGATTAATGGTGGCATTTCATTCTCTTATGCATATGGCATCTGTAATGTTGTAGGGTCAGGACAATAAAGTTTCGGTAATTTCATATTTTCAGCGAGATGCTGGCAAGTTAGGGGCATGTCATGATCCATATCAATTTGGGGCGTCTTCATCTTGAGGATAGTCTGTTAAACAGTGACTGTGTGATACAGTAGTATTACTGGTGTAGTTTACACTATTTTGGAGTTTACAACCCTCAGTAGGGCAAGAGTACGTGTAAACTACACTGATGAATAGCAGTGGGGTAGTTTTTTCTTGTTCTTGTAGTAGATGATGTTGAGACGACCTTCAGGGACGCTGCGGATAGTATTCCTATCCTCATTTCCCTCAGGATACGTTCGTCTGTCCTGAAGGCTGGAGACATCTGGGTCTTGTTGAAAATCCAGAGTTCAGTGTTAGGGCGTTGTTCTCTCATTAACGAGTCGTGTTTGGGGGAACAATTATGTGCTCTTATCAGTGGTTTTGCCGCAAAAAAACAATGTTAACTAAAATTTGTTTGACTGGTAAGCACGACTTGGGTAAGCTCTGGACAACACTCAATTTGTACTTCTAAGGCCATTGGCTTCCACACGTCCAAATCAGCGGACCTACAGTGGACACTAGTAAATACTAGCGTCCAATGTAGGTTCACCTATGGTTCATACTTGCCCCAGCATCCTTCTCTTGAAATGGAGTCCTGGTGTTAATCCAAGACCCATTTTTGAAAAGTGTTCAGCAAGTGGAGAGAGAGAGAGAGAGAGAGAGAGAGAGAGAGAGAGAGAGAGAGAGAGAGAGAGAGAGAGAGAGAGAGA
>JAUTXX010524905.1:0-11255 GCA_032273605.1 Panulirus laevicauda | reverse complement strand
TTGGACTATCTTGTTGTAAACGACCAGGACTGGAAACACTTGGTTATGACGAGATATAACTTTTAAAACCAGTGTACAACTGGTTATAACTAGCGGCTTTGTCTGATTCAACCCAGCTTCAGCTGACGAATGGAGGAGCTGTAAGAAGAGTATTTTGCCGTAACACCCACGGTGACAGTGGCTCTGAGAATGAGCTCTCTCAACTTGACGCTGCGTAGAACAGAACATCTCCAACCTTGTCAGTCAACCATCACAAGGGCCACAAGCTTAGCTGTTAACAGAACAAGAGGTGGTGGGAAGGCTGGAGCGAGCTCTTCAAAGTGCAGACATGTAATCAAACGCTGAACAAAGTCTGAAGGGGCGAAGTTATTTCCTGGCCCTTCACCCAACGCATCGCAATTTGTCAGAGAGCTTCACTGCTCACTGTTGATGAGAACATTGTTAGCTGGAAAGTTAGCTGTTGAATAGACTGGCCTAATGAAATGAGCAAACTGAATTCAGAGGCGGGAATGGTCATAGGTTTTTTTTTTTTTTGCAAGCTGAAATTTCAGAGTTCAGTTTACTGTCCAGCATTCTGGAACTCCTTCGTTTCGCTCCAGCCTGACGTTTCGGGATAGTGAAAGCGTAATCATGCCACTTTGGAAGGAAATGTCTCTACTGGATTAAGAAACGGCCAATGAAATTGGGTCTTTCTTTGGATGACTACTGGGTGCGAGGTTAATGATCGTAACACTATAATTAGATCTCCTTAGAACATGAGATCTGGTAGACTGAAAAAGACACAATAAAAAGTCATTTTTCACCTGGTAATGAACTACAAGAACTGAGTAGTTTGATACGTGAAACAGCTTTAGCAGCATTCCACCAGGATGCAATGAATATTGAGAACATGGCAATGTTCCACAAAACATCAGGAGACTCTCTCTCTCTCTCTCTCTCTCTCTCTCTCTCTCTCTCTCTCTCTCTCTCTCTCTCTCTCTCTCCAATGGTGGTAGCCCGAGTTCGACTCTCGGGTCCGTAAAGATCAGGTTAGGTCACATGATCTCACATACAGATGTGGGAGGAGCTGACATCTGATATGACCCTCTTTCTGCGCTCGCATTATGGCTTCTGGTATCCAGTGACCAATTACAAGATTCATCTTATCTCTACAAACAATAAATGTGGATTCTACAAGTTTACTTTCATAACTACCATTTGATTTATAAACCACTGAAGCATCATTGCAATCTACTGTGCGGCTTCCACTACGAACATTATTGAAAACAGCAAAGCCTTATTGGCTATATCAACTGATCTGAGTAAAACAGCCTTAGTACCTAAATTACGACCAGTTTGAGCGATGTATTTTCTTTTCTTTTTACACTAGCTACAAGGAATGTTATAAACCCCAGGATTACCTTCCTGGGTTGTTCTTTGATATATAGTAACAATATGGTAAACCTACGTAATTAGGATAGTTAGGAATGACTTTATATCTACTATTTGCCCGAACATATTTGGTCATAGAATATGTGACTCGGTTATAAGGTAGTTTTAGACACTCCTGTATAGCCGAAGTTTTAACATTATAGAAGTTTATTTTGGCCACATTCAATAATTCATTGGGGGCCATTTTGGATATCCTAGCTTATATAATGGGTTCCTTCTTGTACCTAATTCGTGATCCAATTAGTGTGGGTTCCGTATTCTCAGGAGTCTTGGGAATAAACTGGAAGCAACATTCTTCTCAATATGATCTGGATGGCTGCTGGAAAGATGTAGATAACCGCTTAAATGAGGTTTTCTATAGACTGTAAACTCTAATGGCTTTTTTTCACGTGTGATCACTGACAGTAGAGTCGAGTCAAAGAACTTCTCCCTACAAAATAATCTACGTTTCCTTGGATCAAGAAGTAGCGAAGAGCTTGGCTTCAGGAGCCAACTTCTCGCCGTATTCAAACTCTTAGTATCAAATCTCTTCCACGTGACTCATGTGTTTCCTGCCAACTTTATCAGTGAGAACTTCTCATGGTGGGGTCCGCCATAATCTACAACACTGACGCCTACCATTTATGATGTCCCATTGTTTTTCATACATACAACAACACACTGTTGACAATGCAGTTTCAGTGAGAACCAAATCTTATCAGCTGAAGAGTCATTTATTATTTCTAAGTTCCACGGACCGTCACGGAACATTTGTCTTATGCATGATAGCACCTCAACAGGCACTGAAAACTCCATGTCTGCCTCATCATTAATTGAAATAAAACCGAGACTCGTAAGGACTTTCCTTCCCTTCTTTCAAATCCCGTATCACCAACTCCACCCAAGGGTATCTGTCAGGTTAGCTGGGATATTGCCTAGAACTTTAGGTATCTTGAAGGGGACATTCTTCTCGGTGCACCTTTCAATTCCAGGGTAATAGATCTCTTTTTGGAGAGAAAGTTGTAAGACTTAAAAAAACACAAAATGAATATCATTGATGTCTACCTGATGTTTAAACTTCCTTGTTGTTCAACTATCTTTTGATATTGACAGAGTCTTTGACTATGACGAATATTACTCTAGAGTTGAGAAGACCTTGATCCTCTTTTCAAATCACTGATAGTGGAGAGAAGCAACTGTCCTTGTAAGAGTAGGTGATACTGGAATATACTCTGCTTCCTAGATTCCTGGTTCAGCTTTCTTGTCTTTCACTGTGGCTCCTAGCAAACTGGAGTGTTGTATACTGCTGGAAACTCTGCGGAGCTCTACAGGTAAATAGGCTGTTAACTCCATCTTTACAGCTTATTTGTCCTCTTCGCTGTGGACTCAGGCAAAGCAGCTAGGTTTATCCATCGTAGCAAGGATGGCTTCAGCTATGCTAGACCAAATTTTGGTCAAGCTAGACCAGTTCTTAGTCAGTCATGCTTGATAGGGCGACAGGAACATATAGCAGACGGGGGTACGGAATTAGACAGCAGCTGTTTCACGTACATACTCAAGAGATTTCTTTTGTGGCCCAAACTCTTGCCTCAGCACCCGTCTTGACCTTCATGGTCCCCATGGTTGCATAACCCATCGCCTTGCCATCCCTACTCTGAACACCAGAGTATCTGCGGAAGAGAAGTGGCTGACCGATATGGCCAGTTTCCTCTGAGTTGTAAAATTTCTGTTGGATATTATGCTTTAAGAAGGCTTACTTCTGCTAATCGTCCAGTTGAAAGAGTACTGCAGCTTCTCAGGTGAAGTGGGAGTGGCAAGCGATCGACGGTGCGACATCATATGCGAAGAGGAGGGACAGGTGACGGGTTTGGGATGACACATGTGTCTTCTCCGTGTTCTGATATTAGGAGAGTAATTAAGAAAACCAAGTTGGCATTTTGATCTACAGAAAGCAGTAAAAGAGTGCCAAACTTAGGGTTATAAAACCACAGCACCTTTTTCTTCCACTTTGTTCGTGCTGAGATCACAGGGGAAGATGCTCTTTATTTGATTTATGACCTTTGTTCTCTGCTCCTTGAATCAACAAAGGACGAGAGAGCAGCCAGCTTTCTGTTTCAGCGGCTCAGCATAGCTATCAAACAGAGGAATACAAGATGAATATCCGGTTCACGTTTCCTCATCGGGGAACCGTCTGAATAAACACCATTTATTTCAAAGCTCATCTATTCAACCCAATTTGAAGATGAAAATAGAAAAGGGGTGGTACGGGTAAGGCTTAATAGGTTAACAAACTTTCCTACCATTGCGAATTTCGTGAATTATACTGTTAGGGAGGACCCTGCAGAAGTTAACGTTATTACAGTAGAAAGTTAAGTCTCGTTGTTCTACTGTCCTCTTGGTGCGGGGATAGACTCAGCTCACGTCCTATGGATGGAGTGTTATAGATCTCTTGGGGAGGATGCAGTGGTAGACTTCCACAATGGGGCTGATATAATTTCTCCCTTTAGTTCACCCACGCTCCGTACATCTGCCCAGGGATAACGCACAATCCACTGCCCACAGTGACGTACTGTGGAAACCGTAACTGGCCAGAACGACATGAGGTCTGGCCTCAAATTTTGGATCATTATGGATGTAGGAAAACAGAGAAGGAATGAATGTGGACTGAGCAATGGTAAGATTTGGTCATCCACATCTGCTACCTCATGGTCAATAGCTTGTGTAAGAAACTTTATAACTTGCAATAAGTGTTGCTGTTCCTAGTAATCTGTGGGATCAGCTTCAATCTTTCATTTTATATGGTAGGATCTTTTTATGTGATCGTGAATGTAGATAGTCAGATAAGGACACAATATCAAATTCAAAAGGCATGAAGAATGTGTGACCGATGCGAAGGTCAATTTGGGGCTGAGGGTTGAGAGGAGGTCAAGAATGACGGCGAGAAGTTAAAATGCGGTGCATAGTTGATGTAGAGAAAAGTAACAGCGTCGATTATATTCTGAATGGCAGCTTATAACAATCAGTTCGCAAGACAACGCCAAAGCAAACGTGCAGCAGATTCCACTCAAAGCGATGTTCATCAAGTCGGTCAGTGTAATTGAGGCCACTAAGCTAAATGATACCTTCACCCACCTATCTGCTCACTAGTGCCACCAAGAACAGTCTGCTGCTTCATGGACTTTAGCAGATGTTTGTTGACCTTAACCTCAGCAAGTATAACACGGTAAACGTTGCCGTATCACAAAATATGGTACTTTGGGATTTTGCGACTCTTCATGACAAGAGAGGCTAAACCTTTAACAATACTCACTAGAGCACATATATTCAATCTTCAGGCCGGGATATTGTTGTGCAGTGGCATCACCTGACAGGGGAAGTAGACTTATGAAAGGCACTTTAAACACTAGCAATGATTCTGTCAAAATTTAATGCTGCTAGGAAGGAGCGAGATATTCGGGCGGTTCTGTCGGTAAAAAAGGGAGATATATGCTACACTTGACACATGGAAAACTGTGAGAAACAAAATGCAAAATGTAATTTTAAAAAATCCTTTCAGCATAGAAGAATTTGCAAAAAGAATCCCCTCTAAAATCAAAAGATACCATAATATCAGCAAGAGACCTGGGGACGAACATATATGTTTAACTTTCGAGCCAGGGAAGAGAGCCGTAAGGAAGAGTATCACCCCCTTGCTAGACCTCTACTAATTTCAGGGATATTTCTTAATGCACATCTATTTCTGAGACAATCTTTTAGCTAGCGGGTTGTAGACTATTGCCTCTCGGGATGAGAATACAATATTGACTTAGGAGTATTACAGTAGTGCCCAGGATCAGGATCAAACTTTCTATCTCGTGAACGCTAAACTACCTATTGATGATCTCAACACCATAACCCTACATGCACAACACACCTCTCTTACTCATTCTATAACCCACTGTTTTCACGCTCTTTCCCATATTCATTTTCTAATCATATTGCTTTAGATATACAATAAGATTTCGACAGGATTTAAATCCTCCTTCCCGACATCCTGAGGTGCAAAGAATTTCCAGAGCCATGCTTGTTTCTGCTGCCAACCAGACGTAGGGTTCAGGAAGTAGCAGCAATAGCATCTCCCTTGACCTTGCCACTAAACACATCTGATTCTTATTTCATTAATTTCGCTAAAGTTCGCGATCTTTCAGCTAACCATTTCTTCTACTGAACATCATCAGTCTAGTAGCTTTCTTGTTGTGTCGCTTCTGCCGGAGATTGAATTTTCCAATGTTGTGCCTGTTACGTTTCTAAACAACGTTCACCCAAGAATCTACTTCAGAGAGGAGTCTGTGTTTATCATAACACCAACACACGTGTTGTGCGTCTCATGGACACTGAATCTTGAAACTAGATGTTATCTTACTTAAGAATTGTTTGTCAATTACGATTTCCTTTTTGATCTTTTTCCCCTCCTCTCCAAACTCAGGCAGAGGTCGTCTACTTGTGGGTATTTCAACGCACACTATAGTGCTGAACTCTCCCGGCACAGGTGGTGGGTTTAGGAAGTGAAGAAGTTTGGAGACCTCAATGTTTTCTGTCCTGATAAGATGGGGGAAATAATCAACTACCATACCCGTGTTCCAGACCATCATGAATACTCTGTCAATTACCCTACCCGTGTTCCAGACCACCACGACGACCATTCTCCTAACACTCTGAGTCTGTTCCTCACATCCAATCCTTTACGCTATGGTGACACATTCTCGCCCTCGACTGGTTCATCTGACG
Source organism: Panulirus laevicauda (assembly GCA_032273605.1). Taxonomy (NCBI): domain Eukaryota; kingdom Metazoa; phylum Arthropoda; class Malacostraca; order Decapoda; family Palinuridae; genus Panulirus; species Panulirus laevicauda. Next base: position 5,078 of record JAUTXX010524905.1, on the reverse strand, counting down.
ACACTGCTTTAGATGTCTCTTTCCTCACCACATCTCCTCCTCCGGCTGAACCCTCTCAACGTCAATATTGGCACTTTAATAGCGCTGCCTGGAGTAACTTACAGATTTTTTTCTTTCGGATTTCTTTGGGAAAAATTATTGCCTCTCCTCGAATGATACTGTTACATCTGTTGAGCGGATTGCAGAGGTAAATGCTGCAACCTTATATCCGCTTTTCCTCGAAAACTGTCCTTTCTTCCAGATCGTGGTTCAAACACTCCTGTTCTGAGGCAACTCAGGCGAGGGGCCTGGTATATTGGACTTGGGAAAACTCTTCTTCCTTCGTTTCTCATTTCAGCTTTACCTTCGTCCGAAATCACTGGAGATATATTATACATGGCAGATATGATATTCTTAAGGCAGAGGGATTCTTTAGTTCAAACGAAGTATGATAACTTTTCTCTTCTCCAACCGATCATTTTTTCCACTCTCTTGCCAGTAATATCTCTCACACCCTGTAAAAATTTAATGTTTGGACATAAACATATTCTCAGCTCTCTCCTAGAAAATCTACAAAATCAACATCATGGGATATGCTCCCCAAATGCTGGGGGTATTTCTAGATGCCATAATTCTTCTTGTAAGCCGCTGTTTCATATCTGCCGGGGATTTATTTGATCTAGTATGGAGTAATGCTCATATACCTGGGTTGGTTCTTCCAACATCTCTTAATCAAAAAGACTGGTATTAAAAGACATCCTTCTAATTAGTCAACCTGGTATCATCTCTCGGTAACTAGTCCTTTCTATAAGCAGCGATGTTGTTGTTCCTCGTCTTTATTACTAGTATTATTTGGCCTCTGGTCTCGTTAACTGTCTGCACGTTTTTGGCTTCCAAAGTTATGAACCTGAGGCAAACACATGCTTGCTGCTCTCCATAGTTTCTGCGTGGAGACCAGTCTCTTGAAGAGTGACTTTTATGATACCTCCCTATTCCCTAGAGGAGCTGAGCTGTTGATTTTTCCTTAACCTTTCGTATTTCTCAGTTCCTATCACCCTTCCACCTTTAAGATTTAGGTCTATAAACTCTTGCGAAACCATGACTAATCTTTTACTTTCTCATTCCTCTGACCTCATTCTTTTCACCCGAGATGACCTTTGATTGGACCATGTTTGGCCTGTGCCTTGCAGGTCATTATGAATAAGAATAATCCAAAACAAGGGTGAACGATTTCATCCTTTCTCTTATTGTCCCGTTGCTCTGACTTTAACTATTATTCATAGTCTTAGAATCTCTCCTGAATTCTTATTTGTCTAAGTTTCTTGAAATATACAGCCTTCTCTCTGCTCATCAGTATAACTCTCGAAAAAGAGAGCCATTTCTATCATTTCCTGTCCTACTTATGTTTGGACATCTTTTCTGAGAGACTTTAGAGTATCGTCTGCTATAGCCCTTGATATGTCAAAAACTTTTAAGAGGATGCTGTATCAGTGTCTGGTCCACAAGCGCCTTTCTCTTGGCCTTCTCTCTCACTGTGTCGTCTCATGTCTTCCTTCCTCTCTGGATGGTCTATCGCCGCAACTGTTGATGGACCATCCTCTACCTCCAACAGATCAAAGGGTGTCCTTCAAGGTTGATCTTTCCTGTCTTATATGCTCTTCCTCCTTCTCATCAACAATTTCCCTCCCTTCATCAAATAACTAAATGAGCTGATGAACTGACAACTGAACATTGCATTCATCCACCTCTTCCACGTTACTATTGATCGCGATACGTCTCCCATCGTCATGGCTGCCTTTATACACGAAGATTTAGACAAATATTTTTCAATACGCCAGATGAAACGTTGTTGAATTTAATGCCTTTGATAACCAGTTTCGTCCCATTTCTGTTTCTAGGATTAGTCAAAACTTTTCTATCTCCTTTGATGGCTTTATAATTCCACCACAATGAACATACTTGGTATCACTGTAATATCTGATCTCATTTAGAAACCCCATATTACTGAGAGGGCTGTCTGCCTCATAGAAACCGGGACACTTGTTCACTTACGGAAAATTCTTTCTCCCAAACATTTACTCCGACGCTACAGAGGACTGATTCGTACTCGTATGGAGGACGACTATACTGCTGTCACGTGAAGGGAGATTCTAGCTCTGTGTTCATGCTTGTGAGAATCATGTTCATCCAGCCTAGCAACTATACCAGGAGGACTTCAGCACTTGGCCCACTTTTTTCCCGTTACTACAGGTAATGATCCCATTTTTGCTCCAGACAACTGGCTGCGTGTGTACACCTTGCCCTTAACGAGCTAAGCGTCACCGATGATTCATCCACTGCATCACGATATCATTGTGTGGCCGTACGTAGATTCTTTGCTGCTTGTATGAAAAGACTGAAATCCTCATTTTGTAATGAATAGCTCTAACTGGCGAATGCACGACAACATTGCTAGACGCTGCGAATCATCTGTTCTTGTGAGGTCATTGGGAGACACCATTGTAGTGCTCTCATTTGTTGATTGAAAGGCGCATTTCCACGACGTCAAAGCATTGTAGCCTGTCACTGAACACAACAGGTTCAAATGGCTTTGTTTGTATATTTCGGCAGCTTACCTTCGCTTCCGTGACTTGTTACTTGACGATGAACAAGGAGAATATAAGAGAACCAGCCTGATTTCTTATAACCTTACCTAACCACGCCAACCCCTAAGCTAAACTTCATATTCACTAAACTAATTCAGCATATCCCTAAGCTAAACTAAGCTAGACTAGCTTTACAAATTCAGGTATACTTTGAGAAAAACGTCAGAAATAATCGTATAAACGACAGCGGTAACGGGGACACAAAAACGCTAATGTGCAGCAGCGGGGAGTCGGCGATAGCTTGAAAAAGTATCGAGTGGAATTACATTTTTTGTCAAGTTAAATCATGTTCTTTTCTTCGGACAATCCATTCGTGGGCCAATCAGGCCTCCTGTTGTCTGTCTTTCTCATGTAAACACTCATGTAAACAAGCTATGCCAATCCAACCTAAAGTAACTTAACCAAACCTAAACTAACCTAAATCAGCGTATCGTGAACTAATGCAATCCTAAACTAAACGTAAACTAATGTAACCTAACGTAACCCATCTGTAACGCTTACTTAGAAAAGGCACACGGATGATGACGTCATGAAAGCACCCTGAAATCATAGATATTCGACCAATTTGAAGCAAGCAAAAATTTCTTTCTTCCTTATGACGTCAGGAAAAATTACTTACTGCAACACAAAAGCTTTTAGGAATATATTTGCATCCCCTAATTTGTTCACAATGTGATGAGAAGAATTCGAACGTATACTTACGACTGAAAGGATGACAATTAATGACAATCAAGTTATTGAAACGTGGATAACTTAAACGTGTATAATTTTCTCACTACAGAAGTCAGTCAGTCAGTATCAGGTAGAATAGCAAAACAGTTTTCGAGATAATGCCCTCAGCACAAGACTGATTTCATGCCTTCCGGAGATTCAAGAGAAAGAATCATGTGAGGCAACAGCAACTATTCAGGTGAAGGACAAGTGAGCAGATAGTGTGGAAGACAACGACCACTTGGAGCGAAAGATGGTGAAAAGTTGACGTAAAGATCAGTGATACGTCAACATGATGTACGGTGAAGAGTAGGAATAAAAGGACAGTGAAGCATTGGCATGAAGGACAGTGAACAGTGGAAGTGAAGGATAGTAAATTATTAATGGGGATGAAGGAGAGATGTTACTTGGCGTGAAAAGCGGTGAATGATTGAAATGGAGCACAGTCAGTGATTGGCGTCGTCAGGGACCGTGATAAAAAAATTCTCATAAAGACGAGTGAATGACCTGCATGAAATAGGTTGAATTATCATCATCGTGGACGGTCAGTCGCTAACGAGCAGAACAGTGACCAGCTGACGTGAAGGACAGTGACTAACTAGCATGACGTATAACATCATAATTCACATTTCGAGTGACCAAGGTCATGAAACAACTGATCCATGAAAAGGCGACTCGTATTCTGCTGTTTATCTTGCTAATGAGTGGCGACAGTTTCTGCGTGATTTCATTGCTTGTCATTGTTGCTTTGTCAGCAACTCAGTGAGGATGATGAAGTTTTTACTCGCACGTTTATGACTCACACTCAAAAGACTTGCTCCAAATTGGATGTAGGTTTTTCTCAACTTTTGAAAAGTTAGCTTTAAGCTATATCCAAATTTTTGTCATATGTTTGCAAATATCAGTATCATGAAATATGAAAATATCAAATGAGAACTATTTCTATATGTCATCTTACTTTACTTTCCATATGAGTCCCTTTCCCTTTAAAAAAGAAAAAAGTGTTAAAGGAAATTGGTTGTCATGTGTCACTGGGGTCAACAAATCATGTACAATCTCTTTAAGGCGTATGTTCCGGAAAAGGCCGGTAGCTCCTACCGACATCAGGCCTGGGTTGAAAAAAGAGGGAAAGATAGAGATGAAAAAAGGAAAAAAAGTAGAAAATATTAGGTCAAGCCCTAAAAGAAAAAGGAAAAAGGAAAATAGGTGTTTATTGTGTATCAGGGAACCATCTTAACCCCTAGTCCGGCAGCTTAATGTTAATGAGAGATGTTAGACCGAGACTCCTGACAGTGAAGGTGTAATTTGGTTCTAGGCATCATTTCAACATGCCTGAGTCAGAAGGATAGTGCTTCCCAGGGCGGCTGCTGTCTACACTCTACTGGCGCGGTGTACAATGGTTCCAGCCATGGTTTCACTACTCCAGAATCAAGATGGTAATACTTCACTGGGCGGCTGCTGTTTACAAGCAACTGACGTGGAGGATGTAAGATGGTTTCAGGCACCATTCCAACGCTACTACTACTACTACGACGACGACTACTAATATTACTGCTACTGCTACTACTACTACTGCTGCCACTACTACTACTACTGCTATTACTACTACTACTGCTGCAGCTACTACTGCTACTACTATTACGACTGCTGATGCTACTACTGCTACTGCTACTACTACTGCTGCTACTACTACTGCTGCAACTACTACTACTACTGCTGCTACTACTACTGCTGCAACTACTA
>JAUTXX010524904.1:0-15245 GCA_032273605.1 Panulirus laevicauda | reverse complement strand
ATATGCATGCAGTTTCCTGCTATCATGCGCTACCTAAATGTAGTAAATGGCTTCTGAAACACAAAACATGGGATTGAATTATACAACTGAAAGTTTCACACACCAGAGGGAGTTTGTCTTCAATATTGGCAGCTTCAAACCCTAGCTCCGACTATAACGGCCGCATGGCAAGAGAGGAAAGTGATAGTATAAGACATGATGAATGGAGATATAGGAGAGCCAAAAAAGAGAATGTAAAGAAAAACATATTACTAAGTACTTATCCAGAATTTTCAATACTTGGTGGAGAGGTCATCCCAGACCACTGTAATTCAAGAAAATCTTTTTGATTTACATATGATTATTAAAAACGTGTTATAGGATCTTATATATATATATATACTTGATCATATACAAAAGTGCTTGCCTTTCACCCTCCTGCGTGTTCAGACCCCGATCACTCAAAATCTTTTTCACTACATCCTTCCATCTCAAATTTGGTCTCCCAGTTCTCCTTGTTGCCTCCACATATACATCTCTGATGCCTGTTCCCTTCTGGAACCCCCTCAAGGGTGGGGCCACGGCAATAGAGTCTCCTAACTGGTGAACTCCAGTGTCACTTCTCAGCCTTTAGTGCCTCACCCTTAACACGCCACTGATAGAGGGGAAGTCGGGCACAGTATTTGCAAAGGTTCCTACCTACTGTTTTTAGTAACTCCTTCTACCTCTATAGATATACTTTCATTTGATAAGTAATACACCTATCCCCCACATACTGCTGCTGTTTTAAAGGTAACGGTTTGGCCCCTGTCCTAGTGAACTATCTGCTAGAGTCCCTACCACTAAGGTTTGAACCTGAGATATGCATTTGGCTGCTGTTTCCCACAGTGTTTGTGTGGACACCAGCAACACAAGGACAGACCCTTGTGCTATCTCCTCCTTCTCCTGAACAGCTAGGCTGTGGCAGCCTGTGGCAGCCTCTTCCCATAAATATCCTCAGTACCTTTATAAGAAAGGTTTACAATCATCTATGGGGCCTCGGTTAATATCCATATTCTTTTTCTTTTATTAATTTTGCTGTTGACCAGGGTATGCTTCTGCCATGATGACGAGGGTTGGCTGCCCAGTATTACCTTCCCCCCTCCCTCTCTCTTGCTGCTTGATACAAATCAGTACAAATGTCTTCTTTATTTTCCAACATTTTCCTATCATCACTATATACTACGTCTACTGTAAAGTTACAATAGTATAGTAACATTACAATGTAGCTGCTAAATTGTACTGCAACACTGAGTTAGGGCCAAGACCTCTAGGCTACACATAAACTTAGTCTACAGTACCAGTAAAACAAAAAGATCCATACACACACACACACACAAATCAGTACTGCACTGCTGCCTTCTCCCCCACAATCTCCTCCTTTCCTGCTACATGCTATGAATTTTTAAAGTCTTTTAATGTTATAACTATACTGTACAAAAGTCATGGTTCAGCTAAAACAGTATGATAAGAGTGTAATGCAGTCACAGAATCATACCAAAAGTCAACTTTGTGCTATGACTGGAAAAAAGCACAGTCAGAAATTCAAAATTCTGTTAGAATGAACTTGATCCTTCTTGTAAATGAAATGATTTCCTAATTTGTCATGTTACAGCTGTTATGCAGGGGATGCCTGCACTTCTGAAAACAGCTAAAGCATGAAACACTACATCATTTAACTGCAAGGATCTTCTACAACTACTGAACGCTTAAACATCTGACCAAAACCTGAACATTATACTTGTTCTGAACAGAAAACATGGTTTGCTTTAAGCATCATAACAAAGGATACTGATTTCATCTCTGCTAAATCTTCTCTCACACTTGTAGCTAATTCTCCCTCTCGGAATTTCCCTAATCGTAAATGTTGCCCATGTATGTCAAAAACCTCTACAGCAATGCTTGATAATCAGCTTATGAATTTCTCACAACAGTTTGACTTTCAAATAACAAAATAATGGATCACACATCTGAACTAAAAATATGAGATCATGAGAGTTATGCAAGCAAGTCAATGTAAAGGAGAAGCTGTAGGGGACAGTATTAGAGAAAGGCGTAATGAATGTGAGGGGGCTGGTTGTTTCAACATTAATTAAAAAGAGAGAAAGCAAAAATAAGGAAACAAAATAGAAAAGATACTGGGCAGTAATACAAGAAATGGAAAAGTGCACTCTCAGGATGAGTTTAAAAATATATGACTGACAATTATGTGGAACTGAATATGAACAACTACAAAAAACAAAGGAACTGTTCATTCTCCTAATTAATGAGTTGCCATGCATTCTCATATCCACACAATCTTCCAGAGGCTGACCTTTCCCCATACCTCAATTCAATATTTTTGTATCTCTATGCTTTCTTATTATTATCATTCTTCCCTTGCATACAGACTATGGTAACCCTCATTCTTTAAAAAAAAATTCTAACAGTATAAATTGTTTTACTTAACAGCTAACTAAAAGCAATGAATCCTTCAAATCAATACTGCTGCTTGTGCATGGACAGCATCCAGATGAGAATTCAAGTGCTAAGGAAGATTCTGCATACATCACCTCGCTTTATATGTAAGGAAAAGCAGGGTGTTGTTGCATAAAAATATCATTTAAATAATTTCATACCATTCATTTCTGTATTATCTAATCACCTAGAAGAAATGCTTTCATGTATATCATCACGTAAACCCACACCAAGTAAGCACTGTACCGCAGATACAAACAAACTGTCTATTCTGTGAGTTACATTTCCCAGCTACAGAATACTCCATTCATACATTGTCTATTACCTTTACAGTTGTGAAAATAGAGTTGCTATTCAGTTACTGAATAACAACGTGAATTATTATCTTCATGCTTATGGTAAGAATGCACTGGGTAACTCCTGTCCGCCAAGTACAAAATTCTACAGAATGTGTGTAAAATTCAAATTTAATGGTAATATTTAAAATAGCATATTTCTTTAGTACTGCTTTGAATATCTGAGTAAAGATTCATCAATTGTAACATATATGAGCACAGAGTATAGAAAAATAAACTACAAATTTAATATACAATGCAAAAATCCATGTCAATTATGGATAACTTACACTTACTATTTATTGCATTACAAACATTCCATCAATATATTTCAAAAGAGAATGCAAAAATATCAAAATATTTAACAAACAACTACCTAAATTGCAAGTTTCCAATTTTCTCATGAATAAACAGAGATATAAGCAGTACTTACAATATTTAGCTGCTCTTTCCGATTAAGCCTAAGTTCCTTCAACATCTGCGTTCTCTGCTCCATCATGAGTGTTCGCTCATATGTATATGTCTGGATATCACTGTCCATCTATAGATAAATGCAAAATTAATCTCCTCGTATATTCTGATTACTGATTCTTTAAAAGATTAACAAGATTAAAAATATTACAACACAGACATCAGTTATACATAAATACAATTTCCTATTGAATATGGATGCACTGTGGTTTCAAATGTACCACATAGGATATACAAACTTTAATAATTCTTTAAATTTCAGAATTAACCAAATGTTAACATTTCCCCAAATTTATTTATCTATCTATATCTCTGACACCTGTTTCATTCTAAAACTCACTCAAAGGGGCAGTCACGGCAATAGAGTCTCCATAATTAGTGAACTCCAGTGCCGTTTCTTCACCTTTAGTGCCTCACACCCTTAACAGGACACTGGCAAAGGGCAAGTCTAGTGCACTGTTAGCAGGGGCTCCTCCCCAATGTTCCTACTGAATACTTCTACCTAATGCTTCTGCCTAATGTTCCTAACTACTACTTCTTCCAAATGTTTATACCTAATGCTCCTACCTACTAATTCTATCTATTGCTCCTACCATTTTGCCATATGGCATGGCTAGCAAACAGTGCTCACCATAATATAATCTACTTACAAAGAATGAACTGTGTAAGTTAAGTGTTATCAAGCGTTATGTATGACAAGGAGAAATTGTACGTTTGTGGAGAGAATGCCAGTAAATATAAGGTTAAAACTAATCAGGAAAGGTATTCATCAATACTGACCAATTCCACTACGTCCACTTCAGCATCAATACGTAGATGGTACAAGAATGTCTTGAGGTCCTTCTTCATTTGAATACTATTATCTTCTAACTGAGCAACAGTAAAGATGCGCATCTTGCAGTTCTTCCATACCTATGTAAAACACAAAATAAGAATAAGAACACATACAAATACATATCTAATTACAATGTCTGCAAAAAACCTTGTCTGCCTCCCTGTACACTTTCAAAGGCAATGCCACACTTACATTATAGTACTCTGTCATCTCTCCTTTGGCCTTGATTACCACCTGCAGATGTCTGGGTATGAAACTGGCAAGGTTCTAGAAGTATTTTAGGTCTTTGTTTTGGGTCTATAGGGTCTTGATCCTCCTGAATGAGGCAAGGCACTGATGAGATGACTGATCGTGCATTCTGAGCATCCAAAGTGCCTAGAAATTTCATGTGTACCTACATTTTCTTGTTTCCAGGCAAGATTTCAGGCTTTCTCCTCCTTAGAAAGGTAAGGACCAACCATCTTGAAACACAGATGGAAGAAATATGGCAACCAGAAGTGAGATTCCCAAAATGAAGTGGCAGCCAGAACACCTTTCCCTAAAGATAGCCTAAGGCACACTAAGGTGGGTTGCTGGTGCTCACACAGTCAGAAACACTAGTCATCTTGAAAGCATCTTGTGCTTGTACCTACAATAAACCTTAGCCGTGTATCACCTCTGAAAACTTATGGGAGAGGACAATGTTTTTTGTGGACAATGTTTAATCACACAATTACCAGATTCTATAAAAGAGTTCTGGTGCTACCCATGAACTCTCTCTAAAGGCTCCTACAGCCAAAGGTAGTTTTACTTTCAGCAGCAGGGAAATTTATACACCAGTGCTTTGTTATCAGCAAAGAACAACTGACATCACACAAGTAATGATATGGTAACACACAACTGTGGTTATAAGAGTATGACTGAGGTACCTGAAGAGGGTGTGCTGAAATGGTCTGGACATATAGAATATGTGAGGAAAGGTTGACCCAGAGTATATATATGTATCAAAATTAAAGGGGACAAGGAGAAAGGCAAAACTAAACTGGAGATGAAAGAAAAACACACACATACACAAACACACAAAAAGGTTTGGAGTGCTCAAGGCCTGAACATTTAGGAGAGTGTATGACATGCACAGTAAGAGTAAATTGGAACAATTTGGTACACAAGTGATGACTTGTTGTGGGTAGAAGGCTGCAGTTTTGGTGTATCAAATATGACAATTAGAGAATGGATGTGAACAAATGGGGCCATTCTCTTCATATGCTCCTGGAGCTACCTCACTAATGTGGGGAAATGGCAATCAAATGAAGAGAAAAAAAATATCTCGTACAACTTCACCCCTGACCATGTTGGATAAGGAGGAGTGTCCTGTGTTTGATGCTGGTACACCACTTCACGCAACAGAAAATTGGATAAATCTTTAAAAGTACCTATGTGACAGCGTGAGTGGAAGCAAGCAAACGAGGCCATTCTTCACCTGTTCCTAAAGCTACCTCTTACACTGGAAATAGCAAGAGAGAAATCTTTAAAGTAACATTTGCTAAACTATGCATATGAAACCTGAGTATATTTGCTAACTTTGCATATGAAACCTGAATATAACCTGAGTTTTCATCCATCTATCTACCAATCTATATCTCAGCTGCCCATTCCCTCCAGGAATTCCCTCAAGGGGGTGGCCACAGCAAAAGGATCTCCATGACAGGTGAAATCCAAACTAAATTTGAGTTTTCATCCTATGGCAAGTAGAGTTTAGACAACAACAGACTGAAGACACTAAAGCGAACATGGTATGAGGCTCTTGTGTACTCTGATAAGGCACAGTATGATCCTACTTTTGTTGTTTAGATGTGTATCAATTCCGTTAAAACTTCTCCATCTTCTTTTATACAAAAGCTGTGTTCATCAACCTTGTCTGCTAATATAAGTACAAAGTTCTCTCCCAAGAGAAGTTTATGCTTGCTTGAAACCCTCTCACCTTATTTGTCATAATGTATGATTTTCGAAACCCTCTCACCTTATTTGTCATAATGTATGATTTTCTTAGACTACCATTAAATGATATAATCATTACTATTCTGTAAGTTTTCGTTACCTGTTTTACAAGTCTCCTATTGTAATATGATAAACACAGCATGATCTCAGTCTTTATTAAAAATCCGTCTTCAAAAAAAGTCATTGCACTAATTTAAAACAATGATAAAATACAGAAATATAATAATCTGAAAATAATGGCAATGTTTGCAACAACTTTATAGTAGACTTCTTTTCCAATGTCATTATCAGAAAAAAATTGAACAAACTTTTACACTCTTTAAAGCAAATACCCAGAAAGTAACATACCTTGTGCTGACGAAGCAGGAAAGGCAGAAGCATAAGAAGACCACCGTCATGGACAATCCACCATATATCAATTGTCCCAGATACCTGAAACAGTTATATTAATTAATTAAAAGGGTTTACATTATCTTATATAACTAAATGCCTCTCCTGCCTTTGTAAAGTAACATAGAAAAAAATAATAATGGCTTGATTTGCAATCGTCCATTTTCTAGCTGTTATGTATACCGTACTGACTACATACCCTATTATCAACAGCCAAGCCTAGCATTCCACTATGTAATTTAACTCTAGTCACATTGTGGGTATGAGAGGGTCTGGGATATGTTGAAACAGTGTTTATAGTGATACTGCATTACTGGTATGGAAAAGCAAAGGAGAGGTAGAGGAAAAGAAACTGTCAAAAATGTCCCATCACAAGTAGAATTTTGAATTCAGTGTAGGCTGTAATGGCTGGCCACATATGGCAAACTAAACAAAGGATGAGTCATTGAATCTACCTGGAGGCCTCAATAACCCTGTAGTGACTGCAGTGAAAGGTTCTGCATATTTTCTATGAACTCACCAGGTCTGTGGCATCCACCCATATTTGTAGCGCCCACCACCATCTTTCTTTTCTTTAAGTCTCCAACCACATCAAGGCCTGGCCTTAATTGAAATACAAAGAGAATTGAGAAAGAAAAAGAAAAGATAAGGCAAAGCATTTACGAATTTTGGAGGAAGTGAAAAACCCGTCTTTTGAAATAAGCCAGGTCATAGTTGGAAGTTACCCTGGGACAGTTTACAAGTCGGAAAGCTTTCAACTCAACTCTGTCGAGTAAGGATACAGAGCTAGAACCACCCCAGTACTCCATACAATGATGAATCAATCCTTTTTATAAACAGAAGAACTGTTCAGAAGAAAAGAATCTTCGGCATCTAACAGGACAACCAGTTTCTTAAGAGGCTATTCCTGTAATGTAGGGTTTCCAAGAAAGAGTGCATGTTAAAGTATTAACAAGTATGTTCATTGAGCCGAGAAGTGGAATTACAGAACTGCCAAAGGAGAGATGGGAGTCATGAGGAGCTTTCAATACAGAGATGTGTAGAAACTAGGTCTTGAAGGCATTACACTTAACTAAATTTCATCTACCCCAATGAAATATCCTACCCAAGTCTGAGTTTACAGAGGAAGCTGTATCAAGACAAGATGCAGATCGAGTGAGAAAAGAAGGAGCAGAATTGAAGGATGTGGGTGAATGAAGTGTTAAGTCATCAATTTACAAGGACATTTCTGTATTTGTGGAGGAGAGGAAATCATTGAAGAAAAGGAGAAAAAGTGTTAGGGAGAGGAGAGAGCCTTGAGGGGCACCACTGCTTATGGGAAGAGGGGGGAGTCTGATCCATCAACAACCAAAGAGACAGATCGGCCGGAGAGAAAGCAAAGTGAAGGAGGGAAGCAGCAAAATATACTGTTGACTGAGACAGCTGTTGAGCCATATAATATCAATTCTTGGAGATTAAGGATGAACAGACAAGCATGATGGATTAAACAAAGGTGAATCTACCATCATTACCTCCCTAAATTCCATGAAGTAGACCATGTTTAAACAACCTATAAAGTCAATGATACATCCCAGCAAACCCATGTCCGGTGTTTCATGGTGAAACATTAACTTACACAATTATGAAAATGCTACTTAACTTTTCATTTTGCACATAAAGTTGGTGTATAGTTTAGTTCTATTCATGTGTAGCAACCTATCTGCTTGATAGACAGATACTTAGGGGAAAAAAAATGTTTATTTAAAGAACTAAAACAATACTAAAAACAATTTTGAAACAAGTGGTGCATTCTAATCTAAAAAATTTCCCCAAAGAATCTCTAACTATAAAGTGTTAACTATCAATAAATCTATCCTAACCTTGGACATAGAATCTGGGTAGAAATTGATGCCTTTAGGGACAAGAAGGGCCATCTTTGCTGCTGACACATTGCGAACAGTATCAAGGAACACTCGCCATGATCGCTCATCTGGGGAGTGCCTCCAACCATATGGCCATCCTAGAATGACTGTGTTGGGTTTCATGCCTCCCAAGCCACAAGTCTGAATGCTGTGAAAAAGGAAAGTTAATATCAATGATATACAAAGTGACATAATATTACACTTATTAATGCTAATAAAAAAAACATAAAACTCATCTGAAATAGCATCACCAATTTGTACCTCTGCATCACTTCCAATCTCCCCTGACTTTCATTTTTCAATGAATATCTGTTCTTCCCACTTGATCCTTTTTAGTCTTCTTCTCTCCAAACTTATGCCACATTCTACTCAGGTCCTAAGAGTAGGGCAGGGGTAGTGTAACAGGGCACGTACAAGAAATCTGTGGAACCTTGTATATTTTGTACCATACAAACCAACTGATATACTAATACCTTGTTCTTGCATCATTACCCCTAATCAGTTTTCCACACACTCTCCAAGGCTCTCTCAAGCTTTAATCTGCCAGAAATAACTCTCCGATTATTCTAGTGCACCCTTACTTTTTGAGCAGACCTGCCTTTAACACCTTCAGTTAGCATCCAAAACAGCTCCAGTTCTTATTTGGATAAACATTCATCCTTTTCTTCAAGATCCTCATTGCTAAAATAATTGTCATGGGTTTGTAGTCTTAGAATATAAAAAGGTACCAATGCAAATGAAGAATTTCTTATTACCAGAATACAAAAAGGATAGTTTTTCATAAGATGAATAATACTTAAAAAAAAAACACGTCTTAATTCACTTACATGTGACTAATGCCTTCTGTTATGTTCTTGGCAATCAAAGTATCAACAAAGCCTTTTACTTTCTCCTCATTCATGGCACGACGTAAACTTTGCTTGGCAGCATGTGACTCTCCATAACTTTTCTGTTGTGAATGAAAAATGTCTATAAGTGTCCTATCAACAGTGATACATGCAGCATAATAGATTCAGTCTATCATTAACTCAATACCCATCCAAATAGGGCAGATCAAATGCATATATGGGCAGTGAACAGTTATTCAAGAGATGTACAGAGAGCGCAACCAGAGGAATAACATGACATTAAGCAGGAAACTTGTTAAAAAATGTAGGTAAGTGCTTTTACAGTATAAGTGATGCATGAATGAAACGATGAGTGAAGACACTGTTAATGCAGACAGTATATGTGTACTTGAATGCTGTATGATACTTAAAACTGTTCAAGAGATAGGGCCCCATGAACATAAAACTCCCTGTACACGCTGGGAAGGAACACTGGTTTCAGGAGTGGTTGGGATGTGTGGATCAGGTGTTAGCTATGAAGAGTGTGTATGAGAAATACTATGAAAAACTGAAGGACTTTACTTTTACATGGTATTTATAGATATGGAGAAAGCATATGATATGGCTAATAGAGATGTTTTGTGGATGGTGTTATCAATACATGATGCAGGAGGAAAGCATTAAAAACAGTGGAGTTTTTCATGTAGGTAGAGAGGAGAGTCAGTAGTTCCAGGTAAAGGTGGGTCTGTAGCAAAGAAAGTGATGTCACCATGGCTGTTTAATTTGCTTATGGATAGGGTGGTGAGGAAGGGTACTTGTGAGGAGGGTAGGTACGCAGTCTGCAGGGAGCAAAGGGGTCTGGTAAGTGAGTCACTTCTTGTTTTCTCATGACACAGCACTGGTTGCAGATTTGAGTACGAAACTGTAAAAGTTGGTGATCTGAGACTGGAAAGTTTGCAATAGGAGTTTGTTGAGAGTAAATGTAAATAAAAGCAAGGTTATTAGGTTTAGCAGAGAAGAGAGACTGATTACTTAAGGTGTGCCTTTGAATGGAGAAAATTTGGAAAAAGTGAAGTATTTTAGATGCCTGAGTGTGGACAGGGCAATTAATGGAACCACTTAAGTGGAAGTGAGTCATAGGGAGGGTGATGGGGTGAAGGTTCTCGGTGCACAGAGGAATGTGGGAAGGTGAAAATGGGTATGTTTCAAAGTACAGTAGATCCAGTGATATACGGATGCATGGCAGGGGCAACACATGAGAATGTAATAAAAAGGCAAGAAATGAGCGTGGTAATAAGAGTGTGGCTGAGAGAGCTGAAGAAGGTGCACTGCAATGGTCTGGACATAGGGAGACAATGAGTGAGGAGAGGCTGACAAAGAGGATATATGTGTCAGAAGTGGAACAGAAAAAGCAGAAGGGGCAACCAAACTGGAAATGCTAGAATGGAGTGAAAAAGATTCTGAATGCTCAGGGCCTTAACATGCAGGAGGGTCTAAGTTATGCACAGGACAGAGAACTGGAACAATGTGGTATGCAGGGACGGACATGCTATCTGTGAACTAAAGAAGAGCATGTGCAGCTTTCAGGGGAAACCATGTACAAGGTGTGGGGCCTGGTTGTGGGAGGGGACTGCGTTTTCAGTGTATTGCACTTGGCAGCTTTAGAAGCATGTGAGCAAACGTGGCCTTTCTTCATCTGTTCCTGGTGCAACCTCGCTAATACAGGAAAGAAAAAACTATGAAAAATCGATATGTTTGAAGGAATAGTAGTCCCATTGGTATTACATGGGTGCAAGGTATGGACTATAGATAAGGTTGTGTGGAGGAAAGAGGATGTGTTAGAAATGAAATGTTTAAGTAAAATATGTGGAGTGAGGGGTTTCGATCGAGTATGTAATGTAAGGGTAAAAGAGATGTGTTGTAATAAAAAGTGTAAGGCTGAGGGAGCAGAGGATTGGGCGCTGAAATGGATACACCACAAGGAAAGAGTGAATGAGGAAAGGTTGACAAAGAGAATATGTGTCAGAAGTTGAGGGAACAAGAATGGGGATATCAAATTGGAGATGGAAGGCTGGAGTGAAAAATGTTTTGAGTGATCGGGGCCTGAACATACAGGAGGGTGAAAGGCGTGCATGAGATAGAGTGAACTGGAACGATGTGGTATACTGAGGTCAACATGCTGTCAATGGATTGAACCAGGGCATGTGAAGCATCCAAGGTAAACCAAGGAAAGGTCTGTGGGGCCTGAATGTAGATATGGAGCTATTGTTTCGGTGCATCACGCAACATAATAACTAAAGAATGGATGTGAATAGATGAGGCCTGTCTTTGTCTGTTCCTGGCATTACCTTGCTAACACAGGAAATAGCGATCAAACACAAAAATTAAGTATGAAATATACATGCGCAATAGAGGTTGAGGGAAGAAAGATATAAGGGACAAGAGGAAAAGAACAAGATGGAAGGATTGGGTGAAAAATGATCCAAGTTACTGGGACCTGAAAATGCAAGAAAGTGTGACACTTGCATGGTAAGGAATGAACTGGTACATAGGCAGCAACTTACTGCTAATGTGCTGAACCATGAAATATGAAGAGGCTAGTTTGTTTACAAAAATATCAGTCTTACTTGATAATTTAACTCTTGTGCACAGTAAACAATTATGCAGTACAACAGCAATGGAAATCTTTATGTAAAGGAGAATAGAAAATTGGTGGACCAACACCACAGACACAGATAAATTGATATATAGATATACAAATACAAAATATATCTAACACTCAACAAATCAATCTTTTCCAATTATCTAAGGGCCACTACATTTGATAATATTTAGCTTGCCTTGTCCTTCTGTCTAAAACAATTACTTTCCACCCCTGTCTAAACATGAAGCATAGGAAAAAACTGATGACCATTGTCTATCTGTTAAAAAATAACTGAAGGTACCTGAACCATTGCCTACATATTCATCTTTTCTACAAGGGTTATCTTATTTATTTCACTTTCTTGAGTAAACTTATCTATTAGGAATATCTTATCTAACATCAACCTCTTTTGTATTATCCTGGGGATAGGGGAGAAAGAATACTTCCCACGTATTCCCTGCGTGTCATAGAAGGCGACTAAAAGGGAAATCCTCCCCTCCAGTTTTTTCTTTTTCAATAGAAGAAAAGGAGGAACAGAGTATGGTGAAAAGTGAGGATTTTCCCTCTAAGGCTCAGTTCTCTGTTCTTGACACTACCTCTCTAATGCAGAAAATGGTGAATATGTATGAAAAAAATCTTGTATATCAGATTGGGTTACTCTCTTGTACCAATTCTGTTTGCATAACAGCTTGTTTAATGGCCTGAATATATGCAACTTCTTTGTGACTGGCTCAATACTACTGTGTTTACAGTCCTAAAATAAGTGTATTACTAAAATGATCTGGTTATCCTTCTTCAATTAAAAGAATGTGATACCTAAATACACAAGTATGCAATCATGAACATACCGAATATTCTCCTTCAATAACTGACACACCTATGGTCAGCCCCTTGCCGGCTTTTAGTTGCGATGCAAATGTAAAAAGTTTCTTGTACTTGGGTACCAAATCCTTTGTTAGCTTAGCCAGAATAAGAATCTGAGGGCGCCAATTTTTGGTATGGGGAGGACCTGAAAAATAAGAAATGAATCAAACCCTAAGAATTTATCAATACACACACATACATATACATATATATACTTGCTTGCCTTCATCCATTCCCGCTGACATCCTGCCCCACAAGAAACAGCATCACAACCCTGTGTCAGCATGATAGCACCAAGAAACAGACGAAGAAAGGCCACATCTGCTCACATCCATTCTCTAGCTGTCATGTGTAATGCATTGAAACCACAGCTCCCTATGCACATTCAGGCCCCACAGACCTTTCCATGGGTTACCCCAGAAGTTTCACATGCCCTGGTTTGGTTCACTGACAGCACATCAACCCCAGCATACTACATCATTTCAATTCACTCAATTTCATGCATGCCTTTCACCCTCCTGCATGTTCAGGCCCCGATCACTCAAAATCTTTACCATTCCATCCTTCCACCTCCAAGTTGGCCTCCTGTTTCTCCTTGTTCGCTCCACTTTTGACATATACATCCTCTTTGTCAACCTTTCCTCACTCATTCATTCCATATGTCCAAACAATTTCAACACACCCTCTTCTGCTCTCTCAAATGTACTCATTTTTATTACCACATATCTCTCTTACCAATTCATTACTTACTCAATTAAACTACCTCACACCACATATTGTCCTCAAACATTTAATTTCCAACACATCCACCCTCCTTCAGATAGATCAGGCCTCACAACCATATAATATTGTTGGAACTATTATTCCTTCAAAAATACCCCTTTTTGCTCTCCAAAATTATGTTCTCTCTTTCCACACATTCTTCATTGCTCCCAAAACCTTTGCCCCCTCCCCCCCCTTACTGACTGAATTCTGCTTCCTTGGTTTCATTTGCTGCCTTGACCATGAAAATAGTTCTTTCACTGTTGGAATCTTAAATCTAGCTTCAATTTTTTGAACAGTGGACCAGATAACAATTTGCACAACAAAGCATGAGATGTAACCACAGCACGAGTATTAAGTTCCAGTGTGCTTTGTTTCTGTTAAGATAATCTGCATGACTTTTTGAACAGTGGATTGAAAGGGCAATTTCTCAGTGTCTATGGTTTCACAGAACAAGATAAAGGTTGCTATCCAAACCTATCAACACAATTGTCATGGCTTTGCAAGAGAGAAAAATATTTGTTCTAATACTAAAAATAAACGGTAACATAGCTCCCATTATAAACCAATGAAATGAGGCTATTTACCAGCAATCTCAACCTTCATAAGTTGGATGCCTCATGACACCACCAGTACCACATATCAAATAAAAGTTATGGAAAATTAACTTATCATACCTTCTTCTAGCCTGAGGAGAGAATAGCGGGCTGCAGAAAGGGCAAGACCTCTGATGCCATCTCCCCATTCCTTTTCTGCTCCACGGAATTCAATATACTTGTAAATGATACCAGCAATTAGCATAGCCAGCAAAGCATAATACCATGATGTCATGAACATCACTGTGATGCACAGCGAGAGACCCACAAAGGATAAAGACCTGAAAAACACAAACACTTGTAAGTAATCTAAAATGTACATTTATCATTTTTGTTTGCCATTTCATGCTTTAGCAAGGTAGCACCGCGAACCAATGAAGAGAAGGCGTCATTTGCTCATATCCATTCTTGCTGTCATGTGCAAAGTATCAAAACCATAGCCCCCTATCTATAACTAGGCCCCACAGACATTTCTGTTGTTTCTCCTGATTGCTTCCTATGTCCTGGTTCAGTCCACTAATGGCATGTCACCCACTGTGTACCAAATCAATCCAATTCACGTTATCCCATGTAGGCCTTTCACCCTCCTGCATGTTCAAGGCCAAAGCACTCAAAATCTTTTTCATTTCATCCTTCCATCTCCAATTAGGATCTCCTTTTATCCTTGTCCCTGCCACTCCTGACCCATATATCCACTCGTCTCCCTCTCCTCACTCATTCTCTCCAATTCTCCAAACCATTCCAACAAACCATCTTCAGCTCTTTCAACTAAACTCTTCTTACTACTACATCTTTCTCTTGCCCTGTCACTTCTTACTTGATTAATACTCCTCAGGAATACTATGCAATTAAACATACCCATCTTTGCTCTCAAAGACAAAAACAGAACACCTATTTTATTACACTTCTCACTGAACTTGAAAACTCCCCTTCCATCCACTCTATGATTCAATTCTGCTCCTAGAGTTCCATCTGCCTCAATATCCACTCCCAGATATCTAAAATCATCCCACTTCATCCAAGTTCACTCCATTCATACTCACTCAAGAGGACTATTGTCTCTCACGTTAAAACTCATTACCTTATTGTATAAAACCTTTCTGCTAAACCTATTAACTTTCTTTAATACAAGTCTCATTTACTCCTTTCACACACTTTTCCTAACTCA
>JAUTXX010524893.1:0-11255 GCA_032273605.1 Panulirus laevicauda | reverse complement strand
ATATAATGTTTCAATGCTTTCTACTCAAAATTGCTGTTGCTGTGGCTTAGTTGCAATGGCAACTTTCTGAATCATTTACATTTACTTCTCATGGACGTCGAAAACGATAGAAAATTCCATATTATGCACACGCTTTGGTGTGTGTGTGTGTGTGTGTGTGTGTGTGTTGCACTATTTCTTCTTTCTCTTAAACTCCTTTTCTCAGTCCCTTTATGTCCATCTGTCTGTTTATCTTCTCTCACCTCTTTTTTTTCCCCTCACTATTTTACCTCCCTTTTCTTTTCCATCACTTTCCACTCCTGTTCTCCTCGACTCCCATCAATATGAAGCCTCCTGCGGCGGCCCTCCCCCTTCACTTCCCCAACCTCGGTCAGTAAAACGAACTTCAAATAAAACTTTAGCCTCAACACTTGGACGTAAACGTCAACCCTATTTATTCCATTCCCGGAAACTGGACAGCGTTGAGAAGAGGGACGTGTGGGAAAATGTAAGGCAAAGGCTTCTGGAAGCGGCAGCGTTCTGCTCCAGAAGGTTGGCCGTGAAGCTGGTATGAGAGAAAGAATACCTGTGCGGATGGAAGTGGAGACTTGTGACTCTTAAGTCTTCTCTACGTAACTTTTAAGTCAGTTTTAACATCGTTCATTCTAAAAGTGATGGTAATCTTGAGTATTTCTGTCAGCGTGGAGGTTCCTTTTTTCTAATTTAGGCGTAAATCATAAGTGAAATTGATCTACTTTTCCAATACGTTTCATTAAAGCTACAATGGCTGACCTCTTCTTCCCCGTTCCGACGGCTGGAGGGAGATACGTGACGAACAGGTACACAGCTTCACAACTGAAGGAGAGGAAACATCTTCCTCCACAGCAATGTATGTACTAAGCCACAGCCCCGTGACTTAACTTGAGCTAAACTGATGGTACTAATTAGTACCCTCGAGGTACTAATCAAACGAGAGCCATGAAGTACCATCAAAACCACAACATCAAGACCCTACGAGGTAACTTAACTCATCCCCAAACCTCTGGCTTAACCTCAACATGTACCCCATTCTTCATGATATGAGAGAGTGTGTAAGTGTACGTAGACATCATCCCAAGGCGGAAGAATTAGAGTCCCAGTGCACCAACCTGACCTCCCATGGGACGGCGTCAGGAAATACTGTAAGTGTGTGCGGAAAAAGTGGTAGAAACGCGCTCTCGTCTCCTGGTCTTTCAGGTACATACCATCGGACTGTATCCTCCCAAGACTCGCCTCCACAGCGACGGCTTCATCTCAGTGCTTAAGCTAACTCCTCCTCACACTGTTGCTTGGACTCAACGCGAGCTCCTCCACCACGCGTAAGAACGCTTCGTATAAGCCACAAGGCTTACTGCAACGTCGCTGCCCCGTACTTAAACGCTAGCCTAACTTTCCTCTTCTCGTTTTCTGTAGCCTTCCCCTCCCGCTCCATGAAGACCTAGAAGTTCCAGATTTAACGGATGGAGAACTTATATTTACGGTTAGAACCGTCTGTCCCTAAGAAGCTCACTGCTCCACTGCAACACCAGACCCTCACATTCAATCTGATCCCAAAAAGAAGAGATCGGAAAATGACGTTCCACTTGATAATTACCCGTGACGAATGATCCTCCGGGACTCGAAGTCTAATCTTGGAGTTTAAGTACCACTAATCGTCACTTTTAAAATTAAATCCGGAGAGAAATTCACTCTTTTATTGGACATTCTGACCCTCGAGTAGATTAAAGATCTATCGCACGTTTTTCAGACAAATGGAATACTGAGAAATGGTTCTAATTCACATAAGGTTTGTTCCAGTTTCCAGTCCAATGTGCCTCAGTGACCTTAACTGTATAGCGGACCTGTCATTGCAATGTGTGAAAGAGAGACTTTTGGATGTAGACGTGCTGGGAGGAGCAGCTGGTGGGGTGTCTCATCTCTGTGTTGTGGAGGCGGGAGTCGGGGCATGCAGGAGTTGTTCATCCTGGATTGGCACACACTACCGTAGGTGCAATACCGCATGGTCATCATCGTTATCAATGTTCACTGGCAACGAAGGGCGTCTGGGGTTCGTTGGCTGCCTGTCTGGGTTTTAAAAAGGTCACCAACGGAAAAATCTTTAACACCTTCTTCAAGTGTTAAGGATAATGCTAAGATCACATACATTCTCACTATGCACAGCACCTAAGAAACTGAGAAATAAACATTATTTCCAGAGTTTTATGGTTCACTGACTGCGACGCTAGTGGCCACAGAAGAGGCAAAAGGATCAGTGTCTGCGACAGATCTGTGCATCAATATATCAGCATCAGTTAACGCCGGCACTGAATACTGTCAGAGCCTCGTTATACCATCAATGCCAGACGGTCATCGTTATCACACCAGCACAACCTCCGTGGCAACGGCTGCACCACGCATCCACCACAGCCAGGGAATGACGGCTACCTCCAACACTCCGGCATTGTGGGGAGTGGCGACCACCTCCGACACTCCAACAAAGGAGTGGAAAAGCTGCTACTACTACGACTCCTCCAACAACTACCAGAACTCCAACAAAGCCCCGAGTAAGAACACCTCCTCCACAACAAACGGAGCTTCAACGTCGAACACGCAAACCATGACAACACCAGATGGCGGTGGCATCAACTGGCGAGGCAACAGCTGACGTCAGCTGCACTACACCATTACAACTCACAGCTGATTGTGAGGAACGCCTGCACCAGCAAAGCAGCACAGCAACACCGTGACAGCTTCCACCACCACCACCACCGCCCACAGTTCAACATCATCATCAGCAGCTGTGTCAAGCGTATGCACCATGCCAACACACCAGTTCATGAAGATAACCCCCTGATTACAAACGTTAAGGAAACGATTTCCGAAAATGCGATTAATGAAGTTAATGGACATGGGAGTCGAGACTTAGCTTCGTCTTGGACATGGGGTTTTGAAACCACTAGTGCCCGTGAGAGTGTGTCTACGTTACAGATTACCTCAGTCACTTCCAGTTGCAGAGTTTCACTGAGGTCACTGTCAGGAAGACGAGAACACCAGCAGATATATACATACAGTGACGGGAAAAACGTCCACAAGACAAAGTTTAGAAATTAATCAAAGACCGAGTCTAGTGATACCAGAAACATTAATAAATCGCCCATTCTGAGACTTGGGTTAGACAATATGTCTCTCCAGAGCACTACACCATGAGGTCTTTCCCAGCGGTTCTTGATGTAAACAGAGACAGCAACATCAAGGAGGAAAGGAAGGGGTTGTAATATCTACAGAACAGGTTTGACATGATCACCTCTTCCTAGGCCCACAGTGGGTAAATCCAAGGTCAGAAGAGGCGGAAGAAAAGTTTTTCTAGTTGTAAGGTTTGTCGTCCTGAACACACACACACACACACACACACACACACACACACATATATACCTCCATATATAATTTTTCTATTTTCACTTGATATTCAGCAGGAGCCGTTGCGCTCCCCTGTAGCATATGTAATATCCTGAGTGCAGCGGCTGCTGTCATAGAAGAAAATAAGGAAAAAAAATAAATGTGTGTGCAACAAGACCTTGCCTCTTGTACCCTCCACTATGAGTCTCTGCCCTTCGTTCATTTTCCTTACTTTCCTTTCGCTTCGATTATTATATTTTCATTGTGCATCTCCTCTGTTTATTGCCAGGTTTATGACCGCGTCATTCGCCTCCAGTCAGTTGCTTAGTTAAGAGGAGGTGTTTGTACCTCCAGCGGTGTTGACCTCTCATTACGGAAGACGGGGGTGATGAGAGCTTAACAAACACGATAGGAGATGTAGGACGTGGTCTGCTGAGGGATGTAATGCCATGGAGAGTCGGGAGTGGTGGAGAACATAGCCATGGTGGAGGTCATATCAAGCTGGAGGATTAGGAGTGGTGTGTTTAGAGCGAGGAGTACGAACGGAATGTGAGGTGTGGCCGACCACGTGTTACGTGTGGGAGGTGCGGTGGTGGAGGGTGTGGTAGACTTAAAGATGTGGTGTACTAGGGAAGGGCATATGCACCCGCTGGTGTAGCGTGGCTGAAGAAGTAGTGTGGAGGAAATGTATGTGGTCTGGTGGATGGTGGGTTCCGGTGGAGGAAATGTATGTGGTCTGGTGGACGGTGGGTTCCGGTGGAGGAGTTAGTGTGGATGAGGTTCTGATGAAGGCTTACGTTAGAGAAGGGAGGATATCGTGTGGTGCAAGGCTTTTGCTGTTGTGGTGGTTTGGGCGGTAAGCGTGGTGTGGCGGGGGAGGTAATGAAGTGCAGGTTGTGATGGAGTGGTTGAATGTATGATGGAGGGGATACATGAGTTGCGGTGAAAGGTATTGCATGGAGGGGGGGTGACGTGGGCAGTGTGGTGTGTCGGACATGTTGGAGATTGTGTTAGGGACATGGTGTGGTGACGGCATGGTAGACGATGGGATGTTAATGGGATGACGGATGACAGATGGTTGTGTGTAACTGTGTGGGTGAGAGGCGGTAAGCTAAAGTGCAGTACCGTCTGTGTTGTAGCTGGTAGTTAAGGTGAGGCAGTAGGCCGCAGGGGGCCAGTGTAGCTGGGATTCAAAGTGCTGTCGTCAGTGGCAATGACAATCATATGACAACTTCGGTAGCGGAAACACACCTCGGGTGTACCGCTTTCCTTACTCGTGCGCGAGACGTGAAGTTGGACACTTAGGTATAATGTTAAGTCAATGCGGCGCCGGAATACAGAGGCTAGTCATGACGAACACCTGCTAAAAAGTAAAAAAAAAATCTCCTCGTCGTGTACATGTGGCCCGAGTTACTCTCGATATCCTGTGGGCGTTAGTATGTAGTGGCGTGGGGGCGTTGGGATGACCTGGGGTGATAAATGGTTACTGCCCAGCAGTGTCAGGGGAGAGAGAGAGAGAGAGAGAGAGAGAGAGAGAGAGAGAGAGTACGGCCTCACCCTGGATGACAAGTGAACACACACGCCTCTTTTACCCTTTGCGAGCGGGACCTCCATCCACCCATGATATCCAATTCGTCGCATTCATGTCAACGAGAGTCAGACGTGGTACCGGTGGTTATCCTTGAGGTGATAACGCCTCGAGGGAAACGCTTATGATAGCTGGAGCAATGGCTACAATTGATAGCTGGAGCAATGGCTACAATCTCTGAGTGAGGGACATTTGTGTCCAGCACACGAAGAACCATTTTCTACGGCCGGCTCTGTGATGTCTGGGGGGAACAGGTTTACCTGGAGTGCCTCCCTGACCTACTATGACCTTGTGATACGGTAACAGACGTTGTACAATGAAAAAAAAAAACATTCATTCGAAATCATGTTGAAATCTGTTCTTGACGATGTATTAAGAACCGTATGAACGTAAATGGTGCGTACGTTGTTCTCGACTCGTAAGACCATCCGTAAAAATACGTAGAGAGGGATGTGTTGTGCCGGAGTTAACAAACACCTTGATCAAAGTCCAGGGGCTACTGTGAGGTGAGGAGATGACTCACGATTCCCCCCTGTTCCTACTCGAACCAATCTGTCTTATGAGTTCGTGAGGACGCAAGGGCTTAACAATGAAGATTCTCGTGAGGGATACATTTCATATAGAGAATAAGTTCGTTTCCCTTAAATTTCGCTTCCATTATGAGGTATATATATATACGTTGTATTCCTCGGCGAAAACGGTTTGCTAGATGAGCCGTTAATTGTGTAAACCCCTCAGAAGAAGGGACCCGCATCTCGTCCCTCTCGAATCACAACCTTTTTTTTCCTCACACGTCACATTCGCTGGGCGGGTGACGCCTCAAAGCTGTGGCCATCACGTACAGTAAACTAGAACTGGTTAACGATATCAATACACTAAAAAGAAAAGAAAAAAAAAAGCGCCTTTCGATGGTACAGTAATTTTATTCATAGTCGAGTAAGGGCTATCACCAGGACTAATGTACCGTGATATGAGCATAAAATTGCTTTAATGTGTTTTCCAACTCAATTAAGTCCTCACTTACCCTGGACTGGGGCGCTCTCCAGCTTCATGTTAATTATCACTGGAAAAAAATAAAAAACGAGAGTGACCGACCATGTTGAACACACTGAATAATTCTTTTCCTTCCTCTCTCTCATCTATCTCCAAGCATCTGTGTGTTCCTTAGAGAGAGAGAGAGAGAGAGAGAGAGAGAGAGAGAGAGAGAGAGAGAGAGAGACCTAAGACTATTTACAACAGAATCTTGCCATGAAATAGGGACAGCGCGTAGTGCTCAACGCACCTATCATTTGCTGTGAGGCGACAGGGGTATTATTATCTGCTGCCACGCGCACTGAACAGATGCTGTCAATTTTGAGTTCATCTGGAACCAATTTCAACCCCACTTCTCGTTTTCCTTCAAACATCTTTTTCGTTTCACTTGACTAAATACAGAAAAAATTTCGTTATCTCTCTCAAGGAAGCAGAAATGAAATCAAGGACGTCTTGCCTTGTTCTGCGCAGAACAGTGTACGTGGCCCACTTTGTTCACCGTTTTCATCAATATCCTCCTAAAGTCCTTGTCTTAGAAGACCAAACATCACATTTTCAACTTTCCTGGTGACATCACGGTCAACATCTCGGGGTCATGAATATGATATACTAACCCTAACTAACCAAGTATTACACTCAGTTCCTCGCGAAAGACTACGGACTATTAACATCTGTGTTCAGAGAAAAAAAAATATCCTTAAAAAAGGGTTCTATCATAAGGTCAGCCGGCCACTACCTATGAGACACTCAACCAGGTTGCCAGCCGGTGAAGCAATCAAGAAAATCAGCCAAGCGCCAAATCAATCGACCAGTCAAACAACCAGTCTACTCAAAATCAACCCACTTGGCAGTCAGCCAGCCATCAACCAGTCAGATATCTACTGGTCACACACCTTCCAGCCACCAATCAACCAGCCAGACAACCAGTTAGCCGACCAGTCAACTAGCCAGCTATCTACCAAAGAAAACAACCAATCAGAAACCATTTAGCCAAACAATCAGCCCAACAGCCAATCCGAGACATTCACTCGAGTCATCTTCCAAAAAATTCGAAAATACCGTCCAACTTTTATTTTGTTTTCTTCTTTATCGAGGAAAAGTGTTGCATCACTGGAGAATATCTTTGAATGTGAATAAAATATTTGCATTTTTATTGAGTTTAAAGGAGAAATACAGTTGTGCCCGGGTGAAATTTTCACGGTGTAGGAAATGTATTATCTTATGTGATATGCGCTGTGAGGGTAAGAGAGACGGATAGGGAGGATGCAAGAACAAGCAAGAAGGATGTGAAGATACGAACGAGGAAAGTGTACAAGTGTGGGCTGGGAAGAGGTACAATTGCAAGTTGGAAACAACAGGACAGAGCTGCGCTGCGTACGATCAAAAAACTGCGGTACGGGGTATGGGGTCGATTGCACGAAATTGTTAAGTAGTTTCCATCTAAATGTCAGGCATTTAATTGAATGTCGACTTGCATTATAGATCCTCACGCCATCTGGTCCTAATACATCACATCTGGAACGAGAATAATGGAACAGTCTTATGTCCCTTACTGTACTTTTGCAAGCTCACACGAACACAGACAAATGCTCATAAACTCAAATATAAGGGAGAGCTATATAGAGCAATTATACTCACACGGATGGAAATCATAAGCAGTCGAGTGTCCAGAAAGATATACGTAACACCTACAGGATACCAGTTAACCTGGAAAATTAACATTCTGTGTTTCAATTTAGCTTTAACGCAATTTAACTGGTAGGAAGGTTTAAGGATTTTATGTTCTGACATCCCATTACTACGTATGTGGAGCATGGTTCCAACTTGCTGAATGGGATTTTGTAAGGGTAAAACTTTACTTCGATTTAAATTCATTTCATTCGCTACGAGAAGAACTTTTGTTTTAGATGTTGTAGAAGATAAGCAACAAATGACATGGAACCAAATGAATAATAACACTGGCTTTTCGTGCTCGCTAAAGAAAAAAAATCTGCTTTAATGTTATTGAATGTCACTTTTTTCTTAATTTCTTTGAAAAGAGTGAACATTTTGAAACTCGTACAATACTGACTTGGCTAATAAACTGTAATGTTTTATATTCTAACAACTAAGAGAACTTATATCACGTCCGCAGTTCTGTATTTGATAGTTCTCTTTAAGTCTTCCAGTGTCCCATTTCGCTATAAGTAGCCATTCACAACTCAGTTCATGGAGACAATTTTGTCCCTCAACACAGTTATCAATAAATACAAATACCGTGACATTCTACTTGTCTTTCATCGTGTTTTCGGTGAAGCCTGATGCCGAAGAATATCAGGGGCCGTACAGGGTATATTGGCTATTAAAGAGAAAGGCACTGGGAGTCTTGCATGTTCACGTCTCCCGTCCAGGAAGCAATTTCATGTGAAGTATTTGCTTCATCAAATTGAAGAGAAGTCCACTGCCTGTGAGAGATACCGCCTCATCATCAAGATGGTTCTTGAATACTGAGAGAAGCCCTGAATTGCGGGCACAACCCTGGAGTACATGCGTTTGTCAACCTGAAGAAGGCGCAGGCGGACTACAAAGGGTTGAAAGAAAATGGAAGAACCTTCATGAGAATCATCGACTGGAAGAACGTAACTTCAGGGAGAGACTTCGATGATCTGTTCACTGTCGTTCACAAAGACGTACTCCAACGTAAAGGGTGGATTGCATAATGAACTTTTAACTAATGAAAAACGACACCTGTGACTTGTTTAATTCGCAATCCACTACAATCATCGATATTAATGGATTATCACAGAGACCCAAGGGTAAATTATTTACATATCTACTAAAAGTAAACATTCATCGATCAGTCTTTACATACCACACTCCCAGGACTTTGGCCAGATTACATTCTCAAGTACAATGATATCATCTTTCCTTATCGCAGTACTCGGTTATCATAATGTGATAAGGGCCAGTACCAAACGTAAACTAGGAAAACCTAATACCCATAACAATTCCCTCTCTATGGGGGAATATTTTTTTCCCGAGTCAACAAAGAACTGGAGTATAAATGGTAATGAAAGGAATAGTCCAACGGTCTATTTGGGACTGGTAAAGACATTAAGGACCAGGAGCTGTTTTACGAGTCAAACTGTGCCTTCACTGGATAACCAAGACTTTGTTCACTCCATAAAAGGTGAATCTGAAACACTGATTACAACCAATCACAACCGAGGTTATGACCTACTGCTGCCGTGGCCACATGCAGTCATACATTTCGTCGTGGCATCATGACTGGCAGTCGTAGTCGCTTGACAACACGGCAGGTAGGTCATTATGACAGTCATGCTGTCAGGACGGTCATGGCTTCAGGTAAGTCATTATGACAGTCATGCCGTCAAGACGGTCATGGCATCAGTGTCACGTCATGACAATCATGGTGTCATGACCATCATGGTGTCATGCGACTCACGTGCCGAGTTTTTCGGAGGATCAGTAAAGACTCTCCTCACCACCTCCACATCACGGGAGAGAAAACGGACGTGTGGCCAGACTAAAGACGCCATTCAGGGGACGTCATTACTGGGGGAACTCCTTGCAACTGCACCTCGGAAGAAGGCGAGAACGTGCAACATAGTGGCATCGGCTGATCCTGCAACCTACATTTATGTGTATCTGTCCTCTACCTAAATTCTGATGCCTTGTTTTGGTCAGTTGACCCACCTCACAACCCCCCACCCCCCAAAATAAAAACAAATAAAATCATGCCAGTCCCATAATACACAACGATCTCATGTCACGACAGCCAAGCTAAATAATGTGAAGGATGAACTGAATTCCTGACCACCCACACCACCCACACCTCCTCGCACACTGGACGCGACCACACGGGAGTGGAACTCAGTGAGGAGAGAGTTATCTTGGCAGATTCCTTACCAGAATCGTACCAGTCGACCCTTACTTACACAAACATACCAGTAAAAAGGATTTTACTCTCAGATTTCGAGAGAAAACTACTGGTGCTGAGGACACCATTAGTAAGGGTAGGCTACGCTGGAAATCACATCATCAGGAACCAATGTTGTCAGATAGGAGCCGCTTGCTATGGGTCAGCGCTGGCTATGATGTCACGGGTACGTGTGGGCAATATCGTCACGGGCGGAGATTTGCAATTGGCTGGATATGAGGCGAGGGCGGGCTCTATTAGATGGTCGCAAGCATGACGTCATGAGTGAAGCGCCGCTGCTGGTAGGGAGACTTGCTAATGCGTGAGACTCAGTGTCCCACTGAAAGCTGGTGTGATACACAGCTCCACCATGGCGTATCAAGTGCCTTCCATCGAATTGGGCAACGGAGTAAACATGCCTTGTATTGGTCTCGGGACGTATAAGGTGAGGATCTAGGGCTGTAAGGAACAGCTCACAAGTATTTTTCTTCTTTTTCATTACATATTTCCAGAGGGAACTTCGCCGAAAATCTGCGCGATGTTCGTTGACAAGGACACACTCCAACGTCGAGGGGACGTATAGTATAACTTTCAAACTATGTAATACAAGACTTGTGTTGTAACAGCGGGTACTGCTTACTGAGCGTTTTGCCTACTAATGTTCTTCGTCAGTTCGTGTGTTCATCTACCATCCATATAGATCTGATGACACATCTATTCGAAACCCTGATTTGGATCTGTGCATAAATGACGTGACATTCTTTTCGGTTATTTTCGGCCAGGGATGACATACGCGACATCTAGCCATTATACTACCGCCCGCTATACTCTCAATTAGGTTAAATTTACTCGTCAAGTCCAAGTCTTTTGTCAGTGGAATCTCAACTCCCCCAGATGAAAGACTGTGACATGCGGGCGAGTCTGAGGGTCGCCCTAGAGTGTGGCTACAGACATGTGGACACAGCTACGTTCTACCAGAACGAGGACGCTATAGGTGAGGTGCTGCAGGAATGGCTGGCCAGCGGCAAGGTCACCAGAGAGGAGGTCTTCATTACCACAAAGGTCAGTAGGTCACGCGTGACGAAATCTTCGTCGCCATAAAGGGTCAGTACTACCAGGATTTTTCCCCTCTCTTGAGAAGGTCTTTCAACACCTTTAAAGTCTAAAAGTCACCAGGAGGGAAGTCCTGATCACCACCAAGGTCAGGATGTCGCCAAGGACTTGTCTGCTTCAACAGTAAGGTGTCTGTGCCACAAGTATTGTACACATTCTTGATATAATGGTGACAAATCCTTGTCATAAGTCATCCAGGCATCAATATAT
>JAUTXX010524882.1:0-11255 GCA_032273605.1 Panulirus laevicauda | reverse complement strand
GGGGGGGGGGGGGGGCGCCGGAGTAGGAGATTGGAAGTCATCCCTTCCTGTATTATCACTTCCTGAAATTAAGAACAGTGGAAAGAGACAAGGAGGTATATCTCTCCTCCTGGGCTTCTTCATCCGATCCTTGTGAAGGCGTGGGATGGTCGGCAAGCAGGTACAGTGAGCGAGAGAGAGATCAGTAGACTCGGTATGAGCGGCAAGACGCCAGCACGTTAAGCGACAGGTGCAGGGGGAGTGTAGGAGGTACATGTTAACCACAGACAGTAAAGGGAACTAATCCCTTCAGAGTCTGGGTCACCAGACGCGTGGCTGGTGTGTGTCGTGATAGTATGGAGTACGGTGATATTATGTTGACAACCAGAGATACAGTTCAGATGGTATGGATGTTAATTTTTTTTTAATGTTGAAGACTTCAGTTAAGAACAAAAGTCCACATCAAGGTCGGGTCTTAAATGAAATACAGAAAGAGTTATGAAAGAAGGAAAAACAAGAGAAAGTATTTACGAATTTGAAAGGAAGAGAAAAATCTCGGGAAAGACACGGGAAAGTATTTACGAATTTTGGAGTAAGAAAAAAACCTGTCTTTTAAAATGTGCCGGATCATAGTTACTGGGAAAGACATGAAAAGCTTCGACGTGTAAGGAAGACGGTTATCAAAACGGCCCATCCTTGAGTTGTTGATGGCCACACAGTCATCATGTGATGCAGCAGCTTGCTGAGTATTGCGTGGTCTAGCTCATGGTGGGGGCACACAAGCAGCCAGCTCTCGGGGGCAAAAACCAAAGTAATACCTACAGAAGAGGGAAAGTGAACCAACATTACGGCGTAGGGCAAGAGCGTCAAGTTTGGAATTTACCTGGGACAGTTTATAAGGCGGACTGCTTTCGATTAAACTGTCAAATAAGGATGCAGAGTTAAAACCACCCCAAACGTGAAAGCAGCACTCCATACAAAGACGAATCAGTCCCTTGTATAAACAGAAGAGAAGTTTTGACATCTAAACAGGACACCCAGTTTCTTAGAGGTAGACTTAGATATTCCTGCAATGGGGGGTTTCCAAGAAAGTGAATGTTACAGTATTACAAAGTATGTTCATTGAGTCAAGAAAAGGAATTACAAAACCGTCAAAGGAGAGACGAGAGTTATGAGGAGTTTTCGATAGAGATGTATAGAAACTGGATCTTGGAGGCATTATATTATGATTTAGTCTACCTCACTGAGATGTCCTGCCCAAGGCTGAGTACTGAAACTGTCGACGAGATACAGATCAAGTGAGAGAAGAGGGAACAGAATTGAAGGGATGTGGATGAATGCAAAATGCGAGTGCATTAGACTATTTTTGGAGGATAGCAAATAGTTGGAAAAAAAGAGAAATAGTATAGGGGACAAGACAGAACCTTGAGGGACACCGCTGTTGATGGAGAAAAGGGGGCAGGCTGATCCATCAACAACCACAGAGACAGATCGGCCGGAGAGGTAGCTAGATATGGAGGAGGAGAGGTTAGAGATGAGACCCTGATGCCCCACCCTGTCAAAACTTAGATATGTCAAGGGCAACTAAATGAGACTCCAGAATCTTTCAGGGATGATGACCAGACATTAGTAGGATAGGAAAATCACCGGTGGATCTCGCCTTAAGAAAGCCAGCTAAAATGGTGATCAGAGAGAAGATTGTGATTTTCGAGATGTTTAAGGATATGGGAGCCGAGAATGGATTCAAAGACTTTGGAAACGGGAGATGTCCAAGCAATAGGACAATATATATATGTATGTGTGTGTGTGTAAAACAAATGAGAGGAGGTGATAACACGATATATGTACCTATCAATGTAGCTCTAAAACCTAGATGACTTCTTAACAGAATACGACATGCACTTGCGTAA
Organism: Panulirus laevicauda; assembly: GCA_032273605.1. Classification (NCBI taxonomy): domain Eukaryota; kingdom Metazoa; phylum Arthropoda; class Malacostraca; order Decapoda; family Palinuridae; genus Panulirus; species Panulirus laevicauda. The sequence goes on along the minus strand of JAUTXX010524882.1, from coordinate 9,366 downwards.
AGTATAGGCTCCATAATTTCAATGCAATTGATAATTGTATAAGTTGATTACACATACTACTACAAGAATATACCATGAGTCAGGAAGAACAGACGAATACGAATGAAAAGGAACGAAGAATATTTCATATTCTCAGCAGGAGGATACAAAATTCCTCCATTCTATAGAAGTATGGAACTTAAAGATGTTTCCCTTAATCAACGTTTTCACTACATTTGAAGACGCAATATTTTAATGAATTTGAAATTTGAATAGCTTTCAGTATGAACCATCCTTTCAAATTTTGATTTGGCCGCATTCGAAGTAGCGGTTGAAGTCTGTTACAAAAACGAATTTTTGAAGCTTGATATTCAGGATTCGATCTTGCTTGGCAGAGTGTGGGGTCAGTGAGCGGCGATGATCATGTGAAGCCATGACTCAGTCGTGGTGGGCTTGGATCAGTCAGTGGCCGGCCACGTGCTCCAGGACAGCGTCGGGTGGGCCTACCCATGGGTGGGAGGAGGGCTGTTCATTCTGAGCCATTACCCAGTGGACATTTGCTCTCCTGCTGAGACCGGGAGTGGTAGCACACTTGGCCCTCTCCCTCCCGATGAACCCCACATGCTAAGGTTCGCCTCTTGGCAAAAGTCTCTCTCTTGCTACCAACATCCACCACGAACCTTGTTTGACAATCGGGTTCACTGTGGACGCTACGCACTACCCTAGGCTGCCTGCCGCATGGCCAAGTTAAGTCGGTAATGTTTTGTCGTACTTGCCTGACCATACCATTTACCGATTTATGAGGGCACTGCCACTCACTGCTCCTTGTGTTTATTAGCTAAAAAACTTTCCCGTGGGTGCTAGTACTGGATGAGGCATGATCAACATGGCGAAAATATCACAAACGGAAGATAAATACAATAACAAAAAATCGTGTTAGTCCACAATAGCGCCAGAATTTCGAAGTCTTTCTAATGCTTGAATCATCCACACGTCACAGTGACGCACAGGTATACCAAGCGTTCGTTGTCACGTCCTTGGTACCTCTGTCATGGTAGGTACCAGCACCACTACCCTGCTGGCTAACAGTCCCGCTGGGTACCAGAACCACGTGGTCCGCTCGGTACGAGAACCACGGTCCTCCTGGGTACCAGAACCACGTTCTGCTGGGTTCCAGGACCATGTGTCCTGCAGGTTACCAGGGCCACGTGTTCTGCTGGGTACCAGGACCACGTTCTGCTGGGTACCAGGACCATGTGTCCTGCAGGGTACTAGGGCCACGTGTTCTGGGTACCAGGACCACGATTCTGCTGGATACCAGGACCACGTCTGCTGGGTATCAGGACCATGTGTCCTGCAGGGTACCAGGACCACGTGTTCTCTGGGTACTAGGACCAAGTGTTCTGCTGGGTACTAGGACCACGTGTTCTGCTGGGTACCAGGGCCACGTGTTCTGCTGGGTACCAGGATCACGTGGACATGGTCGTCACCTCCATCAGCGCCACCACCATCATCATTACCACCACCATCACCAACACCCCCATCAACACCATCACAACCATTACCACCACCATCATCACCACCACTATTACTACCATCATCATCAAGACCATTACCAACACCGTCACCACAACAACCATTACCATCAACAGTACCCCCACCATCGTCACCACTACCACCATTACCCCCACCACCATACATATATCCCTACTACCATCCATGACCTCACCTGCAGCATACGTTTTCCATGTTCTCTTCCTGGCCAGGGAGGGCGCCACCTCAGGCCGACGCACCAGGTCTTCGAGGAGCCAGGTCACCACCACCTCCACTCACCAGGTCTTCAACAAGACAGCCTTCAACATGGTCCGTTCACAGGGTCCTCAGCCAGGCCACCTTCTCCATGGTCTACGTACAGTGTCTTCAGCTGACCCTGAACCTCGCCACGACCCTCCTGAAGACCAGGTCTCTGACACTAAACCTTGACACACGACACCTGTACATCTCCAAGTCTCTGACACTAAACCATCACACATACACCTGTATATTAAGCCTCCATTACTACACCATAACACATACACCTGTATATAAGCCTCCATTACTAAGCCTTAACACGTACACCTGTATATTAAGCCTCCATTACTACACCATAACACGTACACCTGTATATTAAGCCTCCATTACTAAGCCTTAACACGTACACCTGTATATCAAGCCTCCATTACTAAGCCTTGACACATACACCTGTATATCAAGCCTTTAACACAAACCTTAACAAATGATACCTGTATATCTAGTCTCTAACATATAACCTTAACACATGCCACCTGTATATTAAGCCTTGAACACTACCCATAACAAATGATACCTGTATATTGTCTTTAACTAAACTTTAACACATGACACTTGCATATTGAGCCTTTAACAACATATCTTGACACATGACACTTGCATATTGAGCCTTTAACAACATATCTTGACACATGACACCTGTACCTCAAGACTGTAACGCTAAACTTTTGGCCAGTAACACCTGCTCACCTCCAGGTCCCCGAAACGTCAAATGTATTTTGTACAAGTACAGAGGAGCTAGGTGGGCAGGAGATGGCTGGACACTTACACCTGTATCTTATTAACTGTGCTGGATGGTGAAGTTCTGGTCTAGCACTAAACTGGGCATCTTGAGTTCTCAGGCAAAAACGTTGTTTACTTCAGTGCAACCATCCTGTTTGCGAGATAGTTTGGTGTAAGGAAGTCTAAGTATTAACTGTGTAAGACCATCATGCAGGGAAGAAAGATATAGCGGTAAATATAAAATTTGCTACGTTTGTCCAGAGCAACACAGAGATACACTTGCCTTCACTTTGGCAGAACACAAGTGCTCTACACACTCACATGAGGTAATTCATAAAGAGGTGCACTCCATTCATCTGGCATGTGATGCGACTTTAGCTATACTGAGACGATTCGAACAGAAACCGCCATATAAAGATGTGAGCGGCAGGTCCCCCCTCGCGGTCATCTGTTGCTTGGGTCCCTAGTGAGTGGCTTCACAGATCCCGCCTGAGGGAGTCTGCTCACACGGAGGGACCACTAAGTCTCGAGTTGCTGTCTCCTTGTTACCAGCTGTTTCTGCTGACTCGCCATTTTCCCCCTATCAGAAAATATTCTCTAATTTTCTTTTGCTTTTCAATGAAATAATTTCTGTACCGTAGGAAACCATCGGTAATATTTCAAAAACATCATATTCAAGAAAAACGGGACCCTAACAACAATGAAGACAGGTGCCTGCTGTACAATGTTACTGCACTTGTAGGCATTACTTAAATATTTTATGTTTATATTTCCAAAGTCTAGCAACCTCATTAAACCTTTCTGTTAGTCCAATTGTACATCTAATGTCTTATTTCTCTCTGAGACCCAATTGTCTAATAATGTTCTCACTCGCCTCTTTCTTAATTTCCACTCACGATTCCGGTTCAGTGATGGTGTCTTTGCTTATTCTCACATCAACACACCTGTGGCACACCTCGAGGACCTTGAGCCCCCAAACTTTATCGAAGTTCAAGGTCTGTCTCCCAACTACCACATTTTACCTTTGTTTCCCCAACAGCTTTCCTGATTCTACAAGTTTTGTATCTTTCTTCGACTGTCTAAACTCCTGCCATGAGGCCGTGACATCCTGTCACCCGCAAGCCGAGATCTTCTATCTTGGGTATTTCAACGTTCACCATAGGGAAAGGTTGAATTTCTCCCATGCTGATGATGGGGACTGAATATTTCTTAGACTAAGGAATGTGGTAGATTGAGGGATTGAGAGTCGTCAGCTCAGGCAGAACCACTTGCCATCATTGAAGCTGAAAAGATGAAAAAGATCCGAACTTGAAAATGATTTACTGATCAAATGTGATTATGATATGTTCTTGACAATGAATAGATAGGATGTTCTTGATGGTTTTCAAGTGAATTAGCTGGAAAATAATGAATCTAGAAACTATAAGATGAAATATTACCAACAGATGTTCGATTGACGGGAATAAATTCGCTGATACTGAGACACAAGGGGGATACAGTAAGAATGAGATTTGATGCAACTAATTGCACAAGACATTAAAAGTAAAGCCAAAAGGAAATTCTGGGGGAAGGAACTACTGGAAGATGGTATGAACGAAAGCATAGGTTAGTATGAAATGGTATGACCAAATATATGAAGATGTAGGATATCATACATATGGAGAGAATAAGCGTAAGGTTATCACAATAGTTAGATTAAGACAAACAAAAGCTGTTGGGACTATGGAATAACTTGTGAGGACTATGTAAGAGGTGTTTTACGGAGGAAAAGGTTACATCTGAGCATTATACAAAAATGGAAAATATTGTCTGAGATATGATTTTCTTTTTCTTACGTTGGAGGCTCCATTCACGCACATAAGTCCACATCAAGACCAGCCCTTGGGGTGAAATATAAGAGGTTAATGAAAGGGAAACAGAAGACAGATGGAAAATTATTTACGAATTTTGAAAGAAGTGTTGCAGGAGAGGAAGATATCGGAAGAATAGATGACCAAATGGGGGCGAGATTGTGTAGCAACAGAGCGAAGGATTAGAGGTAGGTAAAAAATAGATCCAGACTATTAAGAGAGTGGTCACAGCGGTCAGGAATATGTGTGGGATGGGTGATAATTTCCTTGTGATCAATGATCCTCATAACTTAAGGTTTTCCTGCGATGAGCGCAACGCGCCAGGCCTGCATTTTGACAAAATCTCGTCTTAAGTACTCGTACGTAAGTATTCCTCTGCTATTTGATGTGCTTACTGTTGTGTTTGAAGCATATTTCTGAGGCATTACTCCTATAACATCTCGTATGTCTGGGGCATTGTCTTTACTAAACAAATGATACTGTGCTTGGGCATCTCCTCAACTTCCTCGCCATTTTCCACAAACACAAGATCAAGTCTTCTTCCTGTGCTGTGAGTGGACACTTTATCTCCCACTTGATCACTTGGTTTTCGAACGTCAACATTCTTATCAGTTCCCTACTCGTGCTGCTGCAGGCAACACCTGGGAGTAACTCCAGATGATGAGCATTAACATCCATCCCCCCCCCAGCGATGGTAACCCCGTCGTCCTCAAGGTTCGTAAATACACGGAGTGCAACATCGGATCATGAGTCTACATACATACGTATGATACACCACCACTTCCATATCATCAACTCATATTGCAGCTTGTCAACACTCACTCTCTTCACTCAAACACAATGTGTCAAGTTCGAACACAACAATGTTGTCCTTGATAAGCGTCGTTACAACACGCTGTTTCTCCCCTCCGTCCTACACACACACACACACACACACACACACACACACACACACACACACACTACGTTATGTTCCTCTCTATTATAACTTGAGTCATCATGGTCCAGTCGGCAACATAACCATTACGAGTATATTGATCCCTCTAGCATGCTGAGGTGTTGACAGAAAGTCATTTATGATACTATCAACATTCCATAACTTTTAAAAAAGTCATTACTAATATTACCCTGATCCATTTTAAGAGTTCTTTTGTAACATCATTTATGTATTCATTACCTATATCATCAGAGTGCTCTGGTGCCCTTTTTACTGTATACATTCTGGGTATTCATGGTTGCTTCAGGCATCTAAATGTCCATATTCCTCATTGCTGCCATACGTTCACGGGACAGCCTTTCCAACTCGCCCATGTATAATCTTATCCTCATCTCATTTGGATCTTTTTTTCACGTCTATCCACTGTCTCCTGACGCCTATTTTACCCTTACAGTCTGTCCAGCAAACTGAATATCTATTTTTCTTTTTCAAACCATCAGACTGATCCATGTCTACAGCTTCCGTGTTCACAACTCACCTCACTACTGTTATGCTGTACTTTTCTTGCCACTAGCTACAGCTACCTCCATATCCTGGCTGACCAGGTCAATGTGTTCCGGTTGTGGCTTCTGTCGTCCAGGTTTCTCTCCATGTCTCATGCAGCACACTGGTGACCCAGCGCTGTGAGTTACTCCATGATTGAGACACTTGGGAGAGAGCTTACCCCTTTAACTCTCTTCTGTCTGCACACTCACGGTTCCCATCGCTGACATATCCTACAGGAAGTTGGCTTCCACGTGAAGCGTTCTACCTTGCTGGGGAAACTGCTAGAAACGTAGAGCTTCTTCTCCAGACGCTGCCCCTCCCATAGAGCGATGAATCAATTTCATCCTCCCCCGCCAACGACATCCTCTTGCTCAGGTGCCAGGATGGTTCTTCTCTACCAGTACAGCCAGCAGATAAATGGAAAAAGTTTTTGTTTACTTTTGTTTTCATCATATATTCAACGAAGTATAACAAATTCCCCTCTTGTGCGGGTGTCCCGCCTCTGTGGCTGTTGACGCTGTATCTGGCCCAGTCCCTCTCGGTCATGACAGCTGTCCTCCAAGTGTGACTGGGTCGATGCATTTGGTTCCTGTGTTTTCTAGAGATATCATATATCAATTTCCTTCTATCTGAGTACATGGCTTTCGGGAACTGTAGCCTGGACCAGTAAGACTGTGACGTGTGGTACCTCCGTCAACACATGGGCACCATACACGCTGCCACTCCCACTGTTCTCCACTACAGCTGGGGTCGATTGCATTTCCTCACTGATCCTCTTCCTCACTCGCACGATACCTGCGTCGCTCATCTGGTTGGTTGGTTGTCTGGCCTTTAGGCCTGTCAACTGCAGGGTTCATTAAGGACGCCAACTTAAGCACATCCACCAATCGAGCATTCTTCAACACCTTCTTCAGGTGTTGATGATCATACCGAATCACATACATTCCCACTGTGCACTTCGTCCTTGTCTTGTCGAAGATCTTTTAGTTCTCCATCAGGCTCAGCCACATCAGTAGAAGGTCGACTTCTCTTGGAAGTTTCCAGGTCCTTGGCTGAAACTGGTAGCTGGCACCTGAACGTTCACCGAACATATACTCTGGAGTCAGCAGGCATGCGCGACCTTCGCACCTTGTTCAGGTCACGTGGCCTCTGCGCTAAAGAGTTGGATGTGTCCAGCCACCGAGTGATGTGTGCGTCTTGTAACATCCTGATCGTCATCAGTCTTCAACAGTCACAGATCGCCGGCAACTCTCGAGTTGCGAGACAGCGTTACAGTCGTGACGTTTGACTCCATAATGATAACAGATTTGCATTTCCTCTCGTCTATATTCATACAACATGGCTGACAACACTGCTAAGGATACTGAAATGTTTGTCTCATTCCTGTACGACTGAGGTGTTTGGGAATTGTTTTCTTTAGCAGATTTTCAACTTCTGCTTCATTCATCTCCGTATCATCATCACTTGGTGAAGCACCACAATCTAATGTGGCTCTGGCAGTTTTACATTGTTGTTCATCCTTCCCTTTTTAAGATGAGCGTATTGTCTTTACCACTCAATAACTTTCTCACTTGGCTTATAAATTCCTCACAGATTACATCAATATGTTTGGACACATTGGCCTCCCTGTCGTCACCATGGTCCGGTCTTCTTATCATTTGTTAGTGTGCATCAACCTTTCCTCGCAAAGCACTTCGTTAAATATGTGTTGAACTTCTATAGCTTTCAAAGTTTTTTTTTTTTTCATTTTGCCGTTGGATTTCTTTCATATTCCTTTGAATTTCACATCTCACTCCATTAGTTTCTGGATCACTATTGTCCACAATCTGATCACTGGGTAGACGAGTGTTTCTTGTGTCTGCGGGGAGACTATCCTATCCCATGGCTAGCCACAAGTTTCCATGTTTTGTAAGGGATGAATTTCGGGAGTTCGCCAGCGCCGGACGTGGAGACGTGTTTGCTGTGGTGGTTCATCAGGTTACTGCAGTGGAGGTGGACGTTTGGGGCAGTCTGGATGTCATGCTTTGATTCCAGGCTGCTTACAGTTTATGTATCTTTCTTCAATGGTTTCTCCACTGTCAAATTTTGCTGTGCCTAATAGTGTGGGATGTCACACTGCACGTATGCCACACCAAGAGAACTGAGATCGGCAGACGTTCGCCACATGATTCCATCTCTGGCATCTGAAGCCCCGCTGCCGTCTCGGAGGAAGGTAGATATCCACGAGTAACGGAAGGCGCCAGGGACTGTCACCTTCCCTGAGGGACGTGCCTCCACTGCCAGTCCAGTCTGCTGTGACTGCGTCTCTAACTCTGTGATTCGTTTGACATTCTTGATGTTATCATTCTGGGGAAGGATTGCGGGGTTTGGTCGTTGTCAATTCCCACGACGATGATGGCAGTCTTGTTAGGGTGTGTATGGTCGTGTGAACGTCTCTGTCATCGTATAACCTCAGTAACGCTGTTGGTTATTCCTTCAACTAATCGTTGATCATTCTTCAAGGTGACGTAGTTCTGGGCGTTGTTTGCGGAGTGAAACTCAGCTTGCGGATACTTCCGCCAGACGTGTGTCAACATTGGTACCTGGCCTCTGTCTGGTGGGAAGTTAAGTTTCACTTTTCTGCGTTGATCACGTGACCTTGATGGTGAGGAGACCTCGTCATCCGCCACAGGGGGTTGGTTACTGGTGCATCCAGGAGGTGGTTGCCCAGGTCACCGTCCTATGTCCTGTGTTTCTTCATGGTAGACAACTCTGTCGTGTTCACTCAGTGCTGTGTGTGGTAAAGGAGGACAGTTTTCCTTGTATGTGGCCACTGTTGCTGTTGGTCGCGCGGGGAATATAGAGTAACTCCCTCACCAACATACAGACATGATTTCCTGTCTACATGAGCATTAACCCTATAACCTGGGAGTGCAGCAGGTTTATGGCTCTCGTATTCCATAACTTGTGTGTATGTGGAGACCAACCACAAAGAGCGATGATACTTCCTTCTTCGCTCACCTCTTCTGTCCTTTCCTCTTCCCATAACCTCTCCACCTGCAAGGGTCGAAGTCTACAACAGCTGGAGGAGGTGAAGCTAATTCTTTTTGCTTTCTTTGATTTCACATCTGTTAACTTTGACTGAGGCAAGCACGTCCTTGTGCCATCTCGGCTACTATAGAAAATTAGTCACATCAGGTACAATCATTTCTCGTCATTAGAAGATACTTTGTCTGTACTCGTTCATCTTCCTCACAGAACAAGCACCATGCTCGAGATTCTTACTTTCGGTCACTTTTTAAGAGGTAAAATCGGTGTCCCAAATCTCTCGTAATGGATTTACCAAAAATTCTGGAGTGAGTATTTTGAAGGTTTGTTGAATGTGTTTGATAATAGAGAGGCAGATAGAGGGTGTGTTGGTAAACAGAGAAGAGGTAGTGAAAGCTTTGCGGAAGATGAAAGCCGGAAAGGCAGCATGATAGGATGGCATTGTAGGGGAATTTA
>JAUTXX010524871.1:0-11255 GCA_032273605.1 Panulirus laevicauda | reverse complement strand
TACTACTTATAACCGGTTGCACTCGAAATGTCAAGATTATAAAGGTTAGGTTAGGTTAGTTCTCTCAAGCAAAGCAGGTTTTGATCCTAGTTTTCACTTAAATGTTTAAGTAAAACTAGGTATAAAAATACTCCAATCCTGCATTTTGTGCTTTACCCATCCTCCTTTGGTGCAACAGGTTCTGACCAGTTGAAACTAGTTTTCAATGAATTCGGGTTTTAACTGCAACATGTATGTATATATACATGTATACGTATGCTCCTGGATTTAATGTTGATCAACAGTTAAGATAATCCATCAACCAAAGCTCGTACCACACGTCAACCATGTAAAGTAAATCAATTAATTCTAAATTCAAAGTAAATAGATTGTTCTCTTTTCTACTCAATTTACACAATTATCTATATGTCTAAAGTATATAAATTGGTTTCATATCTAAAAGAATATTGATGGGTTTTGTATTCAGGAAATATACTGGCTTTACATTGAGAATATGAATTGGGTTTTAGATTCAAAGTCTAAAGTCGCGAGATTCCCCAGCTCTGTACCTGGTTTATGTTCGTCTCCTGACGTCTCGTTTTCACCAAAGGCTAAATTATACGCGAAAGCTTAACTCGTTGCGCCAAAGTGGTCAAGCTTCGTTTTCTGTGAGCGAGGCTTTGGTCCCAAAGGGACGCTCTCGTACGCAGAAGATAAATCTATCATTTTCAAACTTATGAGCCGTTGTCACTAACTTATCGTACGAAAGAGTTTAAGTTATCGTGCACTAAAGACCAAATAATCGTACTGAAGGAGTTGAGCTGTGGCAGTAGAGGGATCAAGCTATCGCAATCAGAGGTATAGGTCATCGTACATAAGGATTTAAGTTATCGTACTCAAAGGCTGAAGCTATTGTGTTGAAGGAGTTGAGTTATCGTACTAAAGGGGTCAAGTTATCGTGTTCAAATGGCCAAATCATCGTACTTTAGGAGTTCACTTATCGTACTCAAATGGTCAAGTCATCGTACTTAAAGAGTTAAACTATCGTACTCATAGGGCCAGAAGCTGAATCATAAAATTGAGATCATTCAGTATAATTGTAGATTCAATATCATCACACTCCAGGCATCATCTACAAAAAAAAGAAGGCAATATACATCACACATCTCCTCTGGGCTCTACAAGTGAAGAGAATGTCTCCCACTGAGGCAGTGTAGCAAGGAGAAGGGGGCTAGTTCTACAAGACTTGACCGTGGACGACATGACCTCAAAGCAAGAGCATAATTGAAAAGTCCGTCGCTAGTAAACAATAGTGCGAGTGGTCGCTCTCCCGTCCCGTACCTTTCGGTATCTTCTGCATCGTAGTAAAGAAGAAAGAAAGGAAAAAGAAGAAGGAGTAGAGGGAGAAGAGGAAAGAAAGGTGAATTATATACGTCGGGAACATCAAAAACCATTACGAAGATTAAGGATGCTCATTAAGGCTATGAACTTTCTTTTTTTATGTGTGTGTGTGTGTGTGTGTGTGTGTGTGTGTGTGTGTGCTTTCGTGTCTCGACTAATCTTCTGGGATTGTTTCTGAACACCTGATCAAGCAACTTCCCAAGCACTGTCTGAAGGATCGTCTTCTAGTAGATAGGATTCAGCAAGTCGTGAGGACCTGCAAAGCGGCAAAGGACCCCCTGGGCAACGCATAAATTCCAAAAAGCAAGTTAACTCTCATAAAGGCATTGAACCTTCAAAAAACCTACGAGAACTTCTACTAGACAGGAAATGTTCATCTTAGCTCTGACCTCCGCTCAGCCTCCAGGACCGCTAGCAGCGCAGTTACCTAAGACAGACTGGTGTGGGTGGGGGAATTAAGGGAGGGTGCGGGCGAGGGCGTAGCAAACCGGCAGGGGAGAAGGTGCGGGGAGGAGAAGACTCGTTCGAGGAACTCTGAAGAAGATGAGCGAGCATATAAATGCGGAGGGAACGAAGTTGGCGGACAGACACCTCATGTCGTCCATGGGTTATCTAGATCTTTAAAATACGAGTCTCCACGGGAGGAGCTGTTGCCACAACTGCTCCCGCTACTCTCTGAACTAAGGGAACTTGAAGTCCCTGACGCACGCAGTCATTGTCGAGGCCAAGACCCTGGCTTAGGGAACTAGAGATCCCGGAGCGCCAGAGGTGCTATCACAGCCAAGAGGGAGAGGAAGAGTAAGAGCCTGACGCATGCATTCGTCGTTGGAGGCCAAGACTCTAATAAATACAACCGCTGACGAACGTAAGAACACAACGTTGCACGCTACTGTCAGAGATGAGAGGAATCAAGACCATACATTTGTATGGTCAGCGATATTCCCATTGACATCAGTCTCTTACTTTAGCCTCATCACTGAGGGTGCAAGTATGGGCCAAGATGTAAACATACCCCTTGAGCTTCATTGCATTGCAATATCATTGGCAGTAACGCCTGATATTATCTAATCATCTACCGACCAGTCGATCTAGTTTGGAGATTTACCGACCATTACTTCCTTGAACTTTCGCATTATGATGTAAAGATTACAAAGACGATGACAAGATTGCCCACATCGCATCTCAAGTCCATGAGCCTACTCCCGCCGCTCTGCCTCTAACACTACCACTTTTGGCCCAGTCCATAATTCATACTAACTCTGCCATTATCCTCAGCTGCAACCTCGACAATACCATGATACCAGACGTCTGGCACGTCCTACGACTACCAACCACCTGCATTACCGGCGACTTTCTACAACTTTCATGTCTATCAGAATCCTGAGAAAAGGCCAGTAAACAAGTCAGGGAACATTTTCTGTACCCTGCGACCTACGCTACTCACCCACACTTCCTTCTGCCGTCTCACAACTACTCACTCCATCCCTCCCTCCCACGAACCCAACTAACCAACACGAACACGAGAGGGTGGGAGGGAGGAACTGGTAGGGACTGACTAGTTAAGCAAGCTGGTTGGTTTCCTGACACTCAGCAATGAAGCCTCCAGCAAAAGACTTCAAGGCTTTAGAGCTCTTGTGATATATAATTGCAGGTTTACAACACGCTCAGTTCTGATGCGCCGAAGGTCTTCTCATCATGGAATATCCTTAATTAAACTGGACTGCTGGAACAAAGCTCTGGAAGTCCTCTAGGTCGTCTGCAGATGATATAGTCGGGGAAGGACCTCAAATGACCCCATAAATCAACCTGGCGATCCTCCATACTGGATATTGAGAGTAATAATGGCCGGCAGCCGTGGACATGACGCGAGTCTGGTGTCTGTGTCAAATCTGACGATCCTTTGTGTGGATGTTTACGCATACCTGCTCCTCCGTGCACACACACACACACACACACACACACACACACACACAATTGTGCACGCATTTCCCTCTTTATTTCTCTCTTTCTCCATTCCTTTCTTTTTATCTCTTTCATTTCCCAAGGTCTTGAGCGCATCACCCATTTTTCATTGTAATATATATTTCCCGTTGCCTCCATCGTCGTATCCTTCCCCCATTTCTTCTCCTCCCTCGTTCCACCACCATTAATTCTTCCACAAATGAACTTCTTCCTGTCTCGTGTCTATACAACGAAAGGAGGGCATCCGCTCTAACGAAGGAGACATAGAATCAACTGCTTAATACTTTTAATTTTACAAAATTCCGTTTTCAACACTCATCTCTGGGGATCTCTTGCGTTTTCCACCCATGATTTCTTCTTATTTTATTCAGCTGAGTGAAATTTTCACCCAGACGTTCACTCCTGAATAGTTATTACAGATATTTCTTTCTTTTTTTTCTATCTAGTCGTATCTGGAGAACTCATAAGATTTTCTCAGTCCAGTGTCTTCCCTCGTATTTCTCTATCAATTTAGTACTTTCAGTGAAAGCTTTATCTTCAGCTGATTACAAGTATCACCATCTACAGCTTCATTTATGGTCACTTGGTGATTTCTCCTCTTAAAAGATACGATCCCGGTAACTGACACAGAACCTTGACAATCTTTCAAGTTAAAACAATGACAACAACACTATGTACGTCAATTAACTGCCAGAGGTAGGAAGCCTTTGTTCCCCTCCTCAGCCACTGCTCCCCCATCCCACCCTTGCACCGATGCACGATGTTCGATAACTGTCTTAGGCAAATAAATCAGTCATAAACATCACATTTGATTTCCTACCACGGGGTCGATACATCAGACACACCGCCCTGAGTACGGACAAGTCTGTATTAATAACTATAATCTGAAGCAGTTACTCCAGCCGGGCACCTCACTCTCGAGTTGCAAACCAGTGGTGGTTTATAGGTTTACCTGATGCTCGTGTTCACTCACTTTATAAACCGAACCGCAAATGGGATTTTTTTTTCTTTTTTTTTTGAAAATGCGATTTGTAGAGTGTTTTGTTTTCCTCTCATACCACGTCACACCTCGCCTCGTATAATCTCTGATATATTTCCTGTGAATCTTTACATCTTTCTTGATACATGATATTATAACCTCTAACCTAATCCTTCCTGTGATCATAAGGCGCTTGAAACGTACGTGTATATGCTTCCCTTTTCTTTTTTATAAAGAGTTTCGGATTGTAAACCAACAGCTGGATTTGACTTGGGCTGAGAATAGACCATCTTCAGCCGTTGCTGTTCCCAATCGCCACGGCTTAATGACTGAAACTAATCCATAATTTCTAACGATGCAATCAACGATAGGTGTGCATAATGTGAAGAAAACATCAGTGTTGGGGAGGAAGGCTTTCGTCTTCTTTCTAATCCTTTGTCAGAATTAAAAAAAGAAAGAACGACTTTTGATTTATATAATAGGGATCCATCTACGCATTGTATTTATATGATAGCGATATATCTACGTATTGTATTTATATGATAGGAATATATCTACAATACGTAGATATATCCCTATTGTATAAATACAATACGTAGATATTGTGGGGCTTGGTACTAAATACTATGCGTCTCTGATAAACGCAAGGAGAGTGATGGATGGCCTTTAAGGAAGCTTTAATCATCTCCTGAATTTACTGATCGAAAAAGAAACTTTTTCTCTTCACAATAAACGAATTCTTGTGTAAAACAGAGATTCCCTCATCTTTATTGCCGCCTCTTTACTGCCTCTTAGTATCTTGCGAACACAGATGCATCTGTGTTTTATCTTTGTTTGCATGAGTAGGAAAGACGCCTTTCGAAGACAGATACTGAAGCTGTGTTGCTTTGTTGATTTTTGTGAAAATGGTAAATCTGGCAACATTGTATTTTTCAGCAGAATGGACCTGAGGTGTTTTCTTCCCTTGTTGCTATCAAAGGAGTTGATCCATGAGGTGCAACTGTGTGGGGTACATCTATTGCTCACTCTGTTCTATGGTTATGGTAGACTGGGGGTGTAGTTTGATGACCTGTCTGTCCCAGGGAGTGAGGTAGTGTGAGTGTAGTGTGCTTGCCTGTCTGTCTGTCCCAGGGGAGATAGTTGAGGTGGCTTGTCTATCCCAGGAAGCATGACAGTGTGGGAATAGTATATTGCCCCGTCTGTCTCAGGAAGCGTGACAGTGTGAGAGTAGTGTACTGGTCCGTCTGCCTCCAGGGAGTGTAGCGGTGCGACTGCTGGTGTGAGATGGGAGGAGGGAACACACCAACTCTCCCTACACAACACTCGTCTGTGAGACGTTTCTCACAGACATTCTTCCAGCCAAGAGTGTCGTATTTCGCCCTCCTTTCTTACCTTTCTGTCTCTGATTTCATACGAGAGTTAAACACTTTATAATTATGGAGTCGTAGGATTAGAGTGGACGCCCAGGTTTTTAACCCAATCGGCTGTGCGAATCCGTAGGGCGAAGAGCAAGGCTATAATCGCTTCCAATCGTGGGAGATGACTGGTAATCACAATCGCTTTATTGCTAAGGTAACCTAAAGTAATCACCTGTGACGGGCTAATCATAGGTAACTTTTTACCAACGTCGGGGAAGGGGGGTCTGTGGGGGAGAGGCAGTGTCAGAAAACCCCCACAAGCAACGCTGTGAAGTCACAGTGTCTATATTTAAGATCTCATTGCTGCCGTGGTCTTACGCAGTAATAAGCACCGCTTCGCTTAATATATTCAAGCTTATACATATACTTGTACGGACGTCGATTATTTCATAATTATATAGCATTTTCTGGTTACACGCTTCGTGCCAAGAAGGCAACTGGTAACGCAATCGTCTGCCCACGAGAGCAATCGCGAGGCGAAGGATCCCAATACACAGCCAAGGGAAGGATAGTGGCTCACTGAGGTCATTTCAGATCCTTCGTCGAGGGTCTAAAGGGTTGACAGTCGTGGATATCCAGACGGGAGGAGGAGGGGATTTAGGATCCTGACGGCGCATTAGATGTGGTTTTGAAGAACGAAGGTCAAAAAACCCTCGAAGCGGCGGGACGAGAGAGAGAGAGAGAGAGAGAGAGGGAGAGAGAGAGGGAGAGAGAGTTTACCCAAGGGTGAACCCCTCCCCCCGTCTACCATGATCTAGGACAATGCACTCGACGTATCAAGCAGTACTGAACCATCTGCCATGAGATCTGAAGATGACCTATCGACCTAAGATGACCCTCTCATCATGATCCAAGGTCATGGATAACCTACATCAAGCAGAGATGAGCCTTTTTTTGTCTAACATGGTCTTGGATACCTTAAAGAATCTATTACCCAGTGTTCAACCCTCTACCATTATAGGGAATGACGTAGAAAACGCATGATTTAAAAGTGTACCCCCCGCACCAAGATTTTTTGGGGTCTTAGAAAACGTACGAAGCGGAGGCGCACCTTGGCCCATGATTTGGTATAACATAAGATCTCCAGGTTCCTATTTTCTTGAATAAAGACAATATTCAGTACGTGCAAGAAAATAGATTGTCTAACCTCTAGCAAAATTACTCCCAGTAGTATCTCGAATTTTCCATTTTATCTTTGTAGTTTATGAGGTATTTTTATTGTTTCCAGAAAATGATGATGGCGATCCTTCCTTGTGTAACAGATGATTTGAGAAAACATATCACAGGGCCTTGGGTACTCAGGCAAGGCAGACAACTACCTTAGATACAAAAGCTATAAGAATATACCTCAGATCTTCCTGGGTTAAAAAAAAAAATAATCATAAAATTTTTTTTTTTGCTAGTATGGCCACCAGAAAGATGTTGGCAGATATGCTTCACCGAGTCTTTTTTTTTGGGAGATTTTCCTTTTAATTTATTTCTTTTCTGCCATATCGTAAAACATTTTAGAAATATCACTAATGAACACTTTTATACAGACGAGTTGGTGTCTTATTGTTACATAGAACTGATTTTGCGAATGTCCAAACACCAAAAAACTAATATAAAAAACAAAACCTACGCTTTAGGCATTGTAATTCCCTTCTCCCATTTTCTCTCCCAGTTTGTGAAAAATTTGGTGAGGGTGTGTGTGTAACTGTGTTGTTCGAGGCGGCAAATATTCGTACCTCACCTACTGAGAGGAATGTCATGTTGACGCATGGACAGAGGTCTTGTAGTAGAAGAAAAGATACACGCTGTCTCAAGGGTTTTTTGAGATATCCGTAGATATCTCCGAGTAATGCTAATGTAACGAATTGAGTATGGTTAGGTTTGTTTGTGGTTTGTGGAAGATAACTGTTGGTGGTAATTGGTGCTATGTAGAGGTGAGATTGTTGGAGAGGAAAAGTGGATGAATTTTTTGGTGTGTATCAATATCATCGTTGGAAGTAAGTGTTGGAGAAGAGCATCAGAGATAAATGGAATGGAGGGAAGGATATATGATGCACAGTGTTGGAGGACGATGAGAGACGACACCACCGAACACAAGAAAATTGTTGGAGAGTATTGGTGGCGAGTAACAGCTGCACCGGAGAATAAGTCTGAGAAGTACTAACAAAGATTGTATGGTGGAGGGTGTTCTTGCAGAAGACTTATGAAGAACATTGCTGGAGGAGATCTTTATCAAGAACCAGCGTAGAAATGTTGGCCTAAACCACTGTTGGAGAAAACTGGTGAAGAGGAATGGTGGAAAAACGAGTGAGAGGAGTTTTGGAGAATAATGGTGGAGAAACGCTTCATAATCATCGCGTTGAGATGGTACCGAGTTTTAACTAAGATTCCCGACTGTATGTTCAGAGTTTCTCGATGGTCCATAGTGTATATCATGGCTCCTGGCTCGACTTAATATCCTCGACAGCAGACCGAGATAAATACGTCGTTTCTAAGCAAGTTATGACACGCATGATACTTCCTTCATTTCCATTAAGTCTTAACATTAAAGAACGGTCATTGGACGTGTTTTGCTGCCGATCATGGAGCACAATCAAGCTTGAAGATGTAATTTCCGGAGTTCAACTTTACGTACACGAGACTATCCTTTTGGATGATTCACTACAACTGTGATGTGCTTCGCTCCTACTCCCTAACCACTTAAGGAAAGTTGGGGATAAAAAGAAATCAGATTTGAATGCATTTTCAAGATGGGGATCCACGTGGTTGATATCTATGAGGGGAATAGATAAACACAACTAGCTTCTTCGTCATGGTCGTATTCGCAAATTTTGTGCCCAAAATCATATCCTTTTTTTATATTCTTTAATCAAGGTTGATGGCAAATAACTTACCGATATTGCTGGTAATTATGGCACAGAGTTAGGAAACATGGCAAAAATTTCCTCGTATAGTTTATGGAAACTTGCAGAAGAGACAGATGGTTTTCCCCAACAGTGTGTTATTACGAGGGCCAATTATATAGCCGAAGTGAGCCTCCTGGTGAGCGTAGTCTCGAATGGTTTTGTTTGGGTCGCATGTGTCCTTCTATCATATGGCGCTGTCGTCGAAGTGCTTCCCCAAGGACGCCCCTGGCGAGTGATCTTGCACTCTATCTTGTCTTATGTGGCAACACGTGTTCTTGGGTGAACTGGCATCATGTGTTGTTAGCATGTACTTTAACAA
This sequence comes from Panulirus laevicauda, assembly GCA_032273605.1. Taxonomy (NCBI): domain Eukaryota; kingdom Metazoa; phylum Arthropoda; class Malacostraca; order Decapoda; family Palinuridae; genus Panulirus; species Panulirus laevicauda. The sequence continues at coordinate 2,300 of JAUTXX010524871.1, read as the reverse complement.
GGCGATTGGTGGGCCAAGTAGCGGTGAACGACGGTTAGCGTTCCTGACCGTGGCGCATTCACGAGCTTTCCAGGGTGTCGAGTGCATAGGTTCGAATCCTCGTTTCAGAATAGGTCCACAGTCAAACCAGCTGTTCATCTACCCATAGGGGTTGGTCAATAAAATGGGCACCTGGCTCAGACTAGGATATATGTACATATACACATTGTTAATGGGATTAGAGCCTCCATTGCTCGTACCGTCTCAACTAATATAAAAGACAGGAATCCATCAGGTAGCGCGGGGTATCCGTTACCCACGAGGCAGCACGAAAACAAGATGCTGGATCGTTATCGAAAGCGACTGGAAAGTAAGATAATCTTGCTAGATAACCCAAAGGAGTGAGAGATCCAGGAGCCAGAAGGCCTATATAAGCCGCTTAGATGCTTAATCCTCAAGTGGGGTTTATCCATAAAAATCCAAGAGTTATGATGGATAAGATAAAAGGTCTCATTGGCCGTCGGGATTAGCCTTTCACAATGACACATGATTGATACAAATGCTCATTTTCGTTTCACTTGGCGTCTGACCGGTCTGTACACGAACGCCGTCGCATGCGTGTTGAAGGCTATCCCATTTGCGGAAGGCACGTTCCTTCAGGAACTGCACAAAGAAGCTTGGTTCTTTTGGGGCCAGTTTATTGGTCGACCAGTTTGAAGGACTGCGTGCGAAACGGGCAGTTTAATAGGACTGTGACCCGGGTGTATAACGCGGAATAGAACATATTTTTTTTATGCTTTCTGACATAGAAAACTTGAAGTGATCCATCAGCTTGATTAATTTTTTACTTGCATGGAGGCTATCATTCAGACGACTGGAGGCAGACTCTGTGTGTGTGTGTGTCTGTGTGAGAGAGCGTGTGTGTGTGTGTGTGTGTGTGTGTGTGTGTGTGTGTGTGTGTGTGTGAGCGTATGAGTGTTCATAGCTACACCTGTGGTTGCATATGTCTTTTACTGTGTACTTATGTGCCTCTCTGATAGATGTATCTTCTTCTGCGATTCCCTGATATATCTATCGACCCTTTTAACCTCTAATAGATCTATCTATCTTTTCATTCCTGCTTAACATAAAGCAACCGACTATCTTAAAAATGGGTCAGTCCGGTGAAAAACAGCCAAATAACAGAATTGTCTCAAGAGGGAGAGAGAGAGAGAGAAATGGACATTTTCAGGAACCGAGCGATCTAAAAGTGTGTTTCCAAAAACTAAAACAAAGAAAAAGAATAATAGTTCGATCCAGTAGACCCACGAGGCTCTGGGGTAGAACACGATGGACATACTGCAAGCCACTGACTGACGCGTCCGAGTTTAAATCATTTTCTTTGATCGTGTGGGAGGAAAAAAAAAAAAAAAAAAAACACTGCCTTCTAAGCACGAGAATGATGTGCGCAGGAACATGGTCTGCGTCCGTTACCGACACGCTTGCGCTTATGTGTGTGTGTCTGTGTGTGGATTCACTGTCTTCAGTGTAGGTCTACAGTCGCGCACAACGAGGGGGGGTGGAGAGAGAGAGAGAGAGAGAGAGAGAGAGAGAGAGAGAGAGTCATAAGCAAGCACGCACGCACACACACACACACACACACACACACTCATTCAAATCTCGACAAATTCCGTCGAACCTGACGACCGAGATTATCATCCTCCCACAGTGCTGCTCCTGCCGCTCATCCATCACGGGCGTGAAGGATGTCGACCCAGGTTTGGCTCCTTCGCCTCGCGTGTTGGGAAGGCCTCACTCGGCAGCCATCTGCGTGCACACTGCCAACGCTGAGGGGTACAAGCCCTGATGAGGAGGCCCTCACACGTTTCTTCAAATCCTCTTAATGACTGAATCTCCAACGCTATACACGGCCCCAGGGGAGTTGGGGGACACACACACGCATACACCACAATGACGTCTGACTGGTATAGAAAGGCTAACCTTATCCCCATCTTACTATCAGACTAGAGGCATTTAGCGCGTGAAATAACACGGCGCCCCCTTTTAGTCATCGATGAATCTTGAACCTATTCCGCTTCGACGTATATCACGCTTCTGAAAAATCGAGGAGTTTTTCGATAGGATTCGATACGGTATACCGGGTTGGTGAGCGTGATAACAGAGACGAGAGGAGCATCGTGAGGCACACGAGAAATTCTTAACTCATTTTCTTCCTGTTCGTTTATCTTCACTACAGTGTGGATCATAGGCTGGACATCTGTGCAAACCTAGACCCTATCTTAACTGAAGGATCAGCAATATCGGTGTATACATATATACAT
>JAUTXX010524849.1:0-11255 GCA_032273605.1 Panulirus laevicauda | reverse complement strand
TTCCTAAACAATGTTGAAATGTTCACAATCGTGCTGAAATTCTTTCAAATTATATCTACCATTGATATGGCCAATGATCTTTTACCTTTTTGTTGACCAGCCCGATTGTCATTGCAGTGGATGTTTTGACGATTATGGTCACTATCATGAACTAGGTGACAAGTGGAGCACAACTGACCCTTGCAAATTCTTCGTTTGTACCAAGGGAAAGATTCAGGTGGAACAGGTGATATGTGGGGAGACTAAACCACTTCACTCTGGCTGCTTTGAATACACACCAGTGGGTGAATGTTGCAAGAAATGGAACTGCAGGTAAGTGGCAATGTTCTAGATCGGTGTATATAACCATTGTTAAAGACTATGATACTAAGCAATATTTAATTAAATTTTCTTTAGGATTTCGTACAAATCTTGGAATTTGTAAACATTCTTGATTTTCCTATTTTTTTTTATATTCGAGCGCTTCATTGTCGTTTTGATTTGGTATGTTTGTATATATAAACATTTGTAGTAATAGAATGTTATCGTTCGTTAAGTGGAACAAGAGTTACTTTCCAGTGGTTGCATCGAGCCCGATGGTTCATTCCACCATCTCCACGATGTGTGGACGACAGATCCCTGTACCTCTCACACGTGCACCAGGACCGGGATAGTGACGACACGTAAGGACTGCTACCCAGAACCTGCACCACATCCCAGCTGCGAGGAGTATATCCCTCCTGGCGAATGCTGCTCTAAATGGAGATGCAGGTGAGTTTGTCCACTCAACTGCCTCCCTGTGAAAGGGATGGAAAAAGGGAGAATTTGAAACACGGTGTGAATTTGTATAAAGGTACGTGATGTGAATTTGAAGTTGTGTGTGCAGTAAGCATTTCTCTACCACTTCAATGTTTGTAGCAAGCATTCTTCTACCACAGTATATGTAGCATTTCTCTACCACTTCAATGTTTGTAGCAAGCATTTCTTTACCACTTCAATGTTTGTAGCAAGCATTCTTCTACCACGAATAGCATTTGTAGAAAGTATTCTAATACAACTTTCATATATCTCTCTCTCCATGTCGCGTACCTTTACCCATTTCCAATCCCTCCTGTAGCCCCGTCCCTCGAGGCTGACTGCGTCATTGTACAGAGTAAATGGTATAGACACGTGTGCTTCTGATGGCTCAGTTATTTCAATTTTCTTGAAGTATGATACACAAAAACGAGAGTCTAGTCTTGTTTCCTGGTTTTTCTGTAGTGCTCGGGTGTGTAAAGCCTGAACCCAGTTTGGCTGGGTTTAACTTCCCTCCTTTACTGCTGGTAAACCAGTTGTCCGAGATAGACCACAGGAACCCTACTATGATTGAGGCAAGGAAAAATGACCGTTCTTTCGGTCATAATTTTTATATCCACACGTTGTATAGCATGCACATGTTGCGCCACTTCGGCGCTTCTCCCCTTGTGGCCAAAAGATTATGTAATGTCGTGCAGGGAAATGTGAAGTCTTGTCAGTTTTGTATAATTGCTTGAATGTACCCAATTTGCATAAATCAACGTATCCTGTATATTGGAGATCGCGTAAATGTTTTCTCATTAAGGCAATATGTCGACGTGCCAGACCCAAATTTAGTAATGATAATGGTACGTAGTTACAGCCCGAATTTCTAGTGAACTTTGTAGTGAACTTTTACATCATGCACACAGGTTTACGCCGTTGATTCTTGCCTACTATCTTTAATCTACCATGCAGCATGATTTTACAGTGGATGTTTCGACGACTATGGCAACTATTACAAGCTGGGTCGTGAATGGAGCACCAATGACCCATGCATTCTACACGTCTGTACTAAAGGAGGTATCAATCAGAAACATGTGCTGTGTGAGGAGACGATCAGACCCCATACCGGCTGCTACGAGTATACTCCAGACGGTGAATGTTGTCCAAAATGGAACTGTAGGTGAGTTTTTTAAGACTAAGATACATAGAACTATACTGAAAGTGTAAGTTAAACAGGGTACATATAAAGTGGTTTGTCTAGACTAAATACATCTGCTAGAATATTGTTCAAAGTTCATATATCTATCAAACTTAGATTTACATATATATATCACTTAGATCTATTATTTTACTAAACTTGTTTTGAATACATATATACGCGTTTTTTGCGTACTGTAAGTCGCCTGTAGATTGCGTATATGTGCTTTAAAGATGGAATATATTCCTTAGATTTAGACTAGTCAAAAGTTACCAAAAGCTGAGGATTTCGCATTATCCTAACCTATTACAGCGGTTGTGTTCACACCGGTACGTACCATCGCTTGCACGATGTCTGGAGGTCTGATCCCTGCACCACACACAAGTGCACGAAAACTGGCGTTGAAACCTCGCATAAGAAGTGTCATCCCGGACCTGCGCCACACCACAGCTGCCACAAATTTACCCCACCAGGAGAGTGCTGTTCTCAGTGGAAATGCAGGTAACTCTGCTTCCCACTCTGACCGAGTGTGTAGTGATGAAACGCGGTATAGTTATTTCCTAGTTTGTTCTACGTTTTGACTGTTTTAAGATGCCATAGTTTAGCAAAGGTAAGCGAGAAGTTGATTAATTTGTGGCACTTAATTATCCCAAACAACGAAAATATATCCTGGTTAGTGAGTTGTCCCGTATGAATAGATGAACTGTGTATTTTAGGATGTAGTTAAGAGGATAATGAATGTAGTTAAGATGATAATGAGTTGGAAAGATGATCTGAACGGGTTTGGACCTTTATCATTGACGTTACTTTGGCCCAAGTGGTAGTGATCACCTGTTGCTATTCTTGAGTGTGTGAACAAGGTTTCGCTCGTTGTTAGTGCACCAGAATACCTTGAGGAGTAACTCCAGGTGAGGAGAAGACTATACAATACACCTGCCAGACCTGTATTGTCTGTTACGCTATAGGGTCGAGAGTACTTCCCATTAATTCAATTTTTAGATTGACTACATTGTGCAACTCTTAGAGATCTGTGTAGGTGACTGTGGATTCAGTTTTGAACTGGAAGCGGTGTCTGCTAAACGTGTAGCTTTTAATGTAAAGAAAAAAAGTTTGTCTATATATGCTCTAGCCTACTTTATACACAGGATGACCCCATGTTCTTTCGTAACTCCAGCCATTCAACATTGGCCAGGCCAAACATGCATAAAGGTCAGACAAACAACAAACTCATGAAATTAGAATTCTCAAGTACTGTCTGACTTTGGGACGCAGAGAATTTAAGAAATGTGAAGCGGAATTAAATTGTTTGGATTCATTTGGTCGCAATTAAGATGTGAATTTAGGTATATAAAACCAGCATGATTTCCTTCATACCGGTAACTATGAAAATTAAGACTGACTTTGCTTTACGTAATAAGACGAATGGCAAGTCTCCATGTATGCATGGTTTTGTCTATATCCAAAGTGCGTTTGTCTAATAGTTCTGTTCTAAACGAGAGAATGTATTGTATCAAAAGTTCACCCCACAAGATAATTATATTTTTCCAGTGGTTGTTTTGATGACTATGGGACTTACCATGAGTTGGGTCATGAGTGGAGTACGAGCGACCCCTGTATTTTCTTCGTGTGTACTGAAGGAGGAATAGATAGAAAACCTGCGGATTGTGAGGAGACCCTCAAACCTCATTCTGGGTGCTACATATATACACCAAAGGGAGAATGCTGTCCAAAATGGAACTGCAGGTGAGGTCTCTGGTCTCGCCATGATCATAACTAGAATCTGGACTTGAACAACATGTATGTATTTAAGATTCTTGAAATCAATAAGTCTCTATCCTTATACAAGTTTCCACTTTGCAGTGGCTGCGTTGACGACGCTGGCACGTATTATCCCTTGTACCATGTCTGGAAGAGTGAGCCCTGCATCTCTCTCGTCTGCACGAGGACTGGAATACAGAAGAGCCATGAAGACTGCTACCTTGGCCCTGCGCCACACCACACCTGCGAAAAGGTTATTCCTCCTGGCGAATGTTGTCCCGAATGGAAATGCAGGTAAATAATACAGGCAATCACTATTTACATATGGTGAAGCCACGACGGCAGCTAGAAAAAGATAGATTTTGCTTAAGTCTTGAAGATCTGCTATTCTTAAGAGCTAAAGTTCTATCAACCATCAATTGATAACTATATTTCGGTACAAAATGAAGATTTGAAAGTATTGAAAAATAGATATTCAAACTGGTATATCAGAACCTTGGTGGGAGTGCACACCACTATCATAACTGTAACCCACATCTTTCCCTACGCTGCAGTGGCTGCTTCGACAAGAAAGACGTTTACCACGAGTTAGGTAGTGAATGGCATTCTGATGATCCTTGTGTCATTCTTGTGTGCAACAAGGAGGGAATTACCATGAAGCACGTCAAGTGTGAGGAGACGAGCCCTCCTTATCCTACCTGTATTGAGTACAGTACAGTGGGAGAATGTTGTCCTAAGTGGAACTGCAGGTGGGTGATGGGTATAGTGTGGAAGATGCCTTCTCGTGAAAGAGCTCGGCTTTCATTCATCTAGTTGACTTTAAGAATTCCTGCGAATGTCAAGAACTTTCCATGATCTGCTATCATGTGTAGCAAAAGTAAATTGAGAATATAAAGTAACAATGAACGCAGGCAAAGAAATTTCGAATCATTTATCATGTGAACCTGAAATGTATATAATTAACTGTTAAACTCGTCAATTTGGTTTGGAAGTACTGTGAAAATACTTAACCAATGAGTTCAGCTTTATAAGTTTTATAAAGTTTTTATTAGTTCTGATAACCAATGGAAAATGTGGTTCTGGTTTATTTGGTTGCTAAAAGCTTGTGTTTATCCTGATTGAATGAATACCTTAAAAGTTCATACTAACCAAGATCCTATTTGACTATCTAACAATCATTCCCCTCTCCCTGGTGTTTCAAGACGTTTTACACTAAGAATAGTTTTGTGAAAGCGATAGCTTAGTGTTGCCTTCACCCAACGAGACATGTATTTAAAGGTGTTGCTTATAACCGAATTGTTCAGTCTTTATAGTATTTTCTTTGTTGGTCTACCTGTTTCAAAGTTGGACGTAAGGGAAGGAAGAGGGTGAACATATTATTCACTTGTTTAACTAGGCAATAAATCGCATGTACTGATGTTAACATAAAGGTTACATATCCAAACACGAAACGAAAGGGAGAGAGACGTACCCTTGCTTCTCTTGCTTTCATGCTCAACACCTACACGCGCATCAAGCGAAATTAAAACCATGATATTTACAGTGGATGCGTCGACAAGTCTGGCCAGTATCATCAGCTGTACAGCAAGTGGAAGAGTGGCCCTTGCATCAGCCACGAGTGTCGACCAACAGGGATCAGGACGATCCTGGTGAAGTGTATAGACCAACCTCACCCCAACTGCGAGGAAATGCCACCCCAGACTGGCGACTGCTGTGCCAAGTGGAAGTGTGGGTTAGTACAATACATATCCAGATACGTTTTTCCTACCCTTGTGTACTAATCAATTTCCGGTAGACTAAATGAAACTCTGGTGAAGCTTTAGGTATCTTGTGCACCTCTGTACCAACCAAAGTCTGTTAACTAAAGAAAATGTTGAGATCTGGGAGGTTTTTGGATATTTACTGCAACTTTGTGTTTACTAATTTTTGTAAACAAAAAGAAATCTTCAAATTCCGCGTGGTGAAGATATTCCTAGTATAATACGTGAAATATAACTTTAACCTAGTCTTTGGAAAAGCTTTTGATAACCACTGCAAACTGGGTAAGACTGATGGTGCATCTGAACGAGACTGTAGTATACAGGCTTGCCATTGAAACGGAAACGTGGCATTTATCGGGTGATTGTGTATACCTTATTTTCTACCACGACGAGAACAGGAGAAAAATGACAAAAGCCTCCCCACCCCTTTTACTGTTCTAAAAGACTCTTTATCAAAAGATGAAAACTCCGAGCCCCCAACGATTTCTTGAAGAAAAATTACCCTGCCATTATGCAGTGTTTTATGGTGCTTGTTAAAGGCAATGCCAGTATTACTGTGCTTGTCACGTCTTCTTTTCATAAAAGAATCTTGTTACTGAAGTGACCACGGCTTCAGGTACTACATAGAACTGTTCTTGGATATATTTCATGAAAATATGAATTTGCCTAAACAGTTTGATTTTGTTACAAATGTTCGGACCTGAAACGTTAGATTGTTAATGTAAAGCTGTTTGTTTCAGACCAGACTGCAGGACAGTCAGGTGTAGTGGACCTCCTGCCGAGGACTGTATACCATATAAACTTCCCCTAGCTTGCTGCAACACTTGGAACTGCAGGTGAGTGACGTGTAAAACTTTTATCTGGTCGAACATGTTGGGGGTTCTCGTCCCCAGGCGAGACGGAGATGGTATCATCCATTTTCGTTGATGGTTTCTTGTTTACCAATGCCTCGTATCGTTGGACTGGCTTAATTTGATATTCTGAATCTCTTAAACCTGTTCCAAGAGGTTTGGGGAAATGAAGACTTGATATTAGCCTAAAAAAATGCAAGTGAAGTTGTCGTACATCAGATAGAAATTGTTCACTGTAAGTGTGACTAGGGTGTGGTACAGTCTTCAGCCCCTCTAATGAGTATTTTATACCAGAGTTCGACCAAGAAGTCTTATTCCCCAAATATATATCATTTCCTATGGTATCTTAAAACTGTATCAGAAGTAGCCTAGGGTATTCAATCTTGCTACAGTCAAAGCTCACAATATGAGGAATCGTGGGACTGGTTGGTCATTGAAGTACGTAGCAGACTATAGTCTTTGACAGCTTAGTTTTAATGAATAATTTCCGGCAAGCTAACTTTAGTAATGTGATGTGTTATGAGTGTTCCCTCTTAGAATACTTGGTTGTCTTATCCCTTTCGATACCTTTACTGGGAACGGAGTCTGATCGCTTCCTACATTTTCGCTTGAGTTCCAGTTCCTCTTTGTTTCCATAAACACTTTTACTTTCAAATATGGCTCTTGATTGATAAGAATTTCACTCTTGTCGATATCAAAGCCCATACTTTGAAAGCCATTTCTATCGCAGGGCACTTCCAACGAAGCACCTAATCTAAGAGAATCTCGTACTACACAAGAATTCTTAAACAAAAAAAGGTTGAATTGCGAACAACTGCTTTAAGTCGTAATATTTTCATAAACTGGTCAGGAACTAATTTGTTCGGTGATGGTGGTGGTGCTCCTGTGGTGAATAGGGCTATAAATCTAAACCATATAATCTGCATTGGTCTGCTATGGTTTAATTAAACCACATGGATGGGAGTCTGGTTGAGATCCACCATATCTGTGAACCCTCTTGCTCTGACGTGTTGAACCAGAGTGTTGTTGACCCCGGAGGGGATTTCAATAAAGCAATTCACGAGTAGAGAGTTGCATATCACAACATGGCTTGCAAAGCCTAATGGATTTATATAGCAAAGTTTTAAAATGGATTGTGTAATTGACAGCAGAGAAATACAGTATTCACACAGTACAAAGTCTGTTACGAAACGATCAACTATGTTGTCCATGGATTCGCTTTCTATATCAAACATTTTGAAACCTTGAAGACCGTACTACCCTTGAATACAATGTCATGATGGAACCCTTAACCAATATTCTAAAGGCTAGACCTTCATATGCTCAAGGGTCGTACCATGCTGCTCAGTGGGTCGTAACTTGGTGTTCAAGGGTCGTAACATGATCAATGGGCTATAACAGAACACGTACATAACTAAAATGGCGTTTCATTTGTCATCAGTTTCTAAAACTAATTGGTGGACAAACTTTGTGACCTACAGATAGTTTGAAAAGCACTTTATAAAAATACAAAGCCAATTTCAACTGGGGCTAATTCCTGTTTGTTCTCGTGTGGGCCAGAAAGTATTAGGGATTTACAATAACTTGTGGAGTTGTCGCCATAATTTTTTGCAAATTTTGCCACAGATTGTTTCATTTTTCCTTGATAGCTTTTGTATATTTGACGATTATGGAATAAACTAGTTTTAAAGTTAAAAAGACTCGTCCAATAGTGGGGACAAATGTCATGATTAGATTTGTCTGCTTTTCCAACAAGATCTCTAGGATGAGCATCTGTGATCACTGCAAGAGAAGTGGGTCTTCAAACTGATTGTTATAAGAGATAACTGGCTTAATCCTCGTAAGGTCAACATGACGAAGGTTGAAAAGCAAAGAAAACTGCTAAAGATCATGCATATTGTTACCATTTTATTATTAATCAGTTGCAAAAATTAGCTTTTTCTTTTTTTTTTTGAAACTTTTCACTACCTTGCAGTGGGTGTTTCGATGAGGCAGGAGACTACTACCCACTTGGAAAGAAATGGCAGCTAGACCTATGCACCAAACTGGTGTGCACTGAGGCAGGCATCAATGTGACTCACGAAGTCTGTACGCATTACCCGCCTCCACACCAGAACTGCGTAGAGTATACGCCAGAGGGAGAGTGTTGCCCAAGATGGAACTGCAGGTCAGAAGTACTGTAAATCTTGATACATATTTACTATGCGTTATCTTGCTATTTAGTGGTTTACCATACAAGTAATAGTTTACAGTGTGGTAGAGTATATAGTGTTGGTGTACCGTATTAGTGGTAGTCAGGTGTGTTCATCAGGTATAAGAGGAAATATGTATGATGAAGGGTCTGACTGTACAGAAAAATTGTCATGTTGAAATTGCAACCTATTATGCATAGGTTTTTGTTGCACTTTTAAGTTTTTTTTCTGCTTTTGATTAGTTTGCATAGTTTTCTTTGACCTACAGAAACTGGTTACTTCAAAAGTGAATTAATGCCTTCAAAATATGAATATAGCTGTAATTCAGGGCATCTGAGACACGTTTTGCAGTCAACCCAAGCATATAGTTGTAGCTAATATCTACTTTGCCTTCTACCTTACCTGGTACTTATCAAAATATTTTCCCACAGTGTCCATATTGAATCCTTATCGTCTGTCGACCTGGAGATGTGTGTGGACAAGGACGGCGGGAAGCATGAGATAGGAAAGAAGTGGCTGGATCCTTACGACTCCTGCTTCCAGTACGAGTGCACAAAGCTTGGCCATCTCCAGAGGTACAACATCTGCGACTGATCTGTGGCTTGGTAAGGAAGGATTGATCTATTCACGTATGAAATGGATCTAGTCTTTTGTACACGTTTGCATACAACTTCAGCTTGAAAATGAGAAATCCCGAAAACTACTTGCAAACTTCCCAACGTTAATTTCTTTGCAAAGTATCATTTCCTGACGTATTATAGTCCGTTTCAAAGAATTTTTTTTTCTTTTCCAGATGTAAGCAGATATGAACCGGAGGCTTCCAGGTACAAGATATAGATATCTTCCCTCGTATGTATCATAACTTTTTAAGATAAAGTTTTAGAACAAGGTATGTTTAATTCATCCTAGAAATCCTAAGATTCCAGCACATGTAAAATCTTTTAATATATCCATTTGAAATAAGACTTAAATCATAATAACCTCGACAATGAATTATCCATACACTAAACAAAGAAATACTATGTAAAGTAATCTTTTCGCCAAAAGTTGACTCAAAATTCAAACCTAATTGATAGTCTGGAGTAACTTAAAAGTCTGAATATGAATGCATAAAACTAAAAGGTAACAAGCAAGTTTCAATACGGAAGTAGTTGAATGGTCCAGAGCAGCCATTTCTTTGTCAATACGGGTGAAAACTAATCCCAGACGCCCATCACTGTGTACCATACGTTCTACTCGAAGTATAACATCCTATTGGCATGTATTCTATTCGACACCATGAGTTCTGGCCAATAAATTTCATCCAATGGCATTATCAAATCTACCCAGCACCTCTGTAATCACTTCCATCCAGCAGCATCGTCGTCTTGGACATCTATATCGTCAAAAAGCAACCCTTGAACCACACCACCACCCCTGCTGTCGCCCCTAGCCTACACCCCTTCGCCTTCCCCCGCACCACACGCTCGCGCGCACGCATCATATCCATCTACATGGTTCAGCCGTGCAGGTAATAGAATATCTCCCAAAATAGGACATGATACAGTTGTTCGTTAATGGTGCGAGTTTGGTTGTGGGAAGAGAGGGGGGGGGTCTGGATCTGTCAGCTATGGGTCGATGTGAAGACTATAAACACATTATTTTTTTCCAAAACCATTTTCTTTAGATCTAAACTTTTTCGAAGCGAGTAATTGGAGAATAATAAGTTTCTTGGAGAAGGGGACACGACCCAACCAACGAGTATCAAGACGAGATTTTACCTAAAGGTATGGGATGCGCGTAGCGGTCATAGCAAAAAAATTCTTCATAGCGCAATCGTAAGTTACGTGTTAAGTGCTACGTGTGAGGCTTTAGTTTTTATGGTTGGGAAACTGAAAGCCATTATCAGACGTGTTAGGGAATAAGAGACACCCTGGGGCCAAAGAAATGAAACGTGACAGCCACTAAAGTGATGGCTTACTAACGTTTCCGATCCCCCGGTTGTGGTAACCGAGGGAACTCCTTGGTATGTGGCTGTCTCCTATCAAGAGACAGATCTTGATATATCAATTCCAGCATCTCTCCAATGGATTACACTTGATGTATAGATGCACCATATCTTGCAATCAAGAGCACTCGGAAACTTGAGCATGAATAGAAATGCTACCCCGTAACGTGCAAGCAGTTTCTGAGTCTGCACCAGGAGGGAGAAAATTTACGTCATAACTTTTAATCGCAGTTTACAATGGTCATTGGATAGTCGCAACATGCAAGTTATCTTGCAGTTGTGGAATGTGAATTCCAGAAAGTGCAGATTTGTGTTCTTACTAAGGTGAATGTTATTTGATGAATGTTATAAGGTGAATGTTATTTGATGAATGTTAACTACATACATTAAGTGGTTAGGAATGTAGATAATACTCTAGTGGGTAGGTATGATGGTGGTTGATCATGTAAGTAGGAAACTCGATTAGTGAGTAGGTAGGTAAGTAGATGGGAGAGACAGCAAAGTTGGTAACACGGACTCGCACACTGTGTTCTGATGAGAAATTCGATACCTTAATTAGATTAGCAAATAGGCAATGGCGAGATCGAACATGACATCCAATAAACCACTCGCTAGATAGCAATTCTCTATGGCAGTGAGGGAATACATCTCGACAATGAAGATCTCATTGGCTGCAAAACGGTAAGTTATGAAATCATAAGCGAAAAATGGTATACCTTAAGAAAGAAATGGAGCGCGCCAGAGTTTTGA
>JAUTXX010524816.1:0-11256 GCA_032273605.1 Panulirus laevicauda | reverse complement strand
TTTTACAATGGTTGTTCTTAACCCCTTGGACACGACGATATGACCCTTTGGTGTGTTGGACTGGCCTCTGATCAGGGTCAGGTCAAAGGTCACGCCTCTCTACCCAAAGATCTAGCTGTCATGCTCCAGGGTCGTACCCTCGTGGTGAAGGGTTAAATCCCTACCTTCTATTCTCGTTCTTTCTCATTTCTTTCTTCACAGCTCGTGATGACGTCTTCTGAGTCCTGACATCTTGCAATTACTGGACTCATTAAGTCTCTTAGTTTATTTTCCTTTTTCTTAATGTTTACAGAGACTTTGTGCCTCCTGGAAATTACAAGACGCACTCGCCCGAGGGCCAAGGATCGTGACAGTGAGTGCACTGTACAGGCCACAGACATACACGTTATCAAGGTGTTCACTGGAGGACGCAGGGGTCAGGCGACATTATTATCTAGAGCAAATCATATCAAGTCATCATATATCCCTATTTGATTCCTCGTTTATCTTGAGGCTAATAATCTTCTCAGGTTATCATTGTACCTCCTCATTCATCCGCAGTGTTCATGGATGCATCCATTCTTTATCCGCTTTCCTCCGTCACCCACCGAGCTGTGCCTATCTTGGCATACAAAGTATTTATTTTCAAAGTCCATCTTGCATGTTCACAAGAAATAAACTTTATGCATAATGAATGAGGGAGTGAATCATGTATTAAGCACAAGAAAGCAGTACACACCCCTGCTATAATAAGCACGCTGGGCTGGTGTATATGGCTCGCTCTCTGTTGAATACCCGACGTTATGCAGTTATTTCTGGAGAACGTGATTACATGTGACTATAATGTCCATCATTACAGTAGGACGTGTTAATCTACGCCACCCGACGCACACACTGAATTACCACTGACCTTGAAACGCAGCCTGGCTTACTGCAGGAACTTCTCCTTATGTGTGTGTGTGTGTGTGTGTCAGGCTGCTCTGAGGTGTGGCCACTGACACACTCATGTCCCGCTTTCCTTAATGACATGATCAAGGGAGGAACAGTGTGAGCATGACTGTGGGCTGCCTCAGACATGACCAGGGCAAATTCATGATGAACACGACTGGTCGGTATATTTTCTGTTCATAAGACAACAGTTACGACGTCGACTATGACGAGATATGATCCTTTGTTAGAAATGAAAATAATGAAACTGCGAAAAAAATATAGCATGATTATCATACATGAAAGTCACACACAGACCCAACAGATGTACAGAGGAGCACAGGTGAATCATGGCAACGATGATAACGTGTAACTCACTTTTGTGTAAATGAAATAACGAGAGATAATTGACCTGGTGTATAACACCACAAGTAACAACCAGAAAAAATGTAACAAACAAATACAGACGTGTCAGTGAGAACAACACGTAACTCCAGCTGGTGGAAATGTTTCCTGGTAAGTTTTCTCCCACCAACTTGGTAATTAGTTCAACGTAAAACTAAAAATACAACAAAAATTGTTTCATTATTTTCGCCCAGGCTGGTCAACTGGTTAGTGCCAGGAGGGCAAAATCGTGCGCATGACGCAGATCCTGGCGATGGAGGTGTAAAGCGAATGTTGCTCAGGATAAACCCTTGGGCACAAAGACACTGCCCTTGAGCACGACGACCCGACCCTTGGTCATTAAGGCCTGGGCTCTGATCTGATCCTTCAAGGTCAGGTCACAGGTCAGGTCATTATACACGAGGATCGGACCCTGGTGCCCAGGTTCACGAGCGCCGGCCCCACTGTCCTACCTACTAATGAGCACGTCGTACCGAGAGCGTGTTTTATGGAGCACAAACTCTGGGGTAATACAGCGTCGCATTTCACTACCTGGAACCCTGAGTTGTTGTGAGCGCTACCTCCGGCCTGGGCGAGGCACGTACACCAGTGCAGTGCTCGGGGGTCGTCCTCCAGATACCTGGTAAGGTCATGCTTCACCGAACGTTACTTACGCTGCTGTACGTACACAGAGAAGCACATACAACATCACATACGGGAATCGTACGTTGCTAAATACACCCAGACCTAACCTTCCACACCTGACGTAATAGCGCTGTCGCTTGTGTCTCACCATGAAGGACACACACGCACGCCATGATCATGAGAGGACCCACTGGACATAATTTCCTGATCATTAGAATAAATCTTGCGGGAAGCCAGCGTGACCCAGACACGCCTGACAAACCTCTCACCACGGACAATCTCCGTGACCCGCCGTGACTAACGTGACCTCCAATAACCCGTGACACTGACGCACACAACACGACGCGAAAATACGTTTCTTGAAAATGGTTTTTCTTTGAAGGTCACCCTGAAGAGCGTGAGTTGTGAAGACCCAGCAACTCTGGATGACTCAGGAAAATCTGGATATGTAACAACACCAGCACACAATGTTACCCGGAAACTTGACAACCCTGAAGGTGTCTAAATCATGTAAATCAAATATTTGACAACACAAGATGTGGCATTACCGGAAGACTTGACAACACCAGAATACCTAGAAGAAACTGACGACCTGACACTGCTTCAGGTCATATCAACACCAGAGGACCCGGTAGGACCCGAGGGAACACATGCGCTCCACAGCGTCCTGCACTACACACATGCCAGTCTTGCTGCCCTTGTTGACCCCTTGAGCACGACAGCACGACCCTTAAAGCACCGCCCTCGAGCACAAAGGTATGATCATTAAACACGAATAAATGGTTCTAGACACGTCAGTACGACCCTAAATCATAATAGCCTTTAACCTTTAGGAGCAACCTGAAGGCCAAGACCTCCTGCCCAGGGGTCGTACCGTCGTGCTTCAGGCGTCACAAGTAAGGTTGCCTCACGAGCTGGTGGGGGCTGAGTGGGGCGGTCAGCGCCACCCCTGACGGTGTAGTACTACAGCACCTTCGTCTTGCGGGCTGCACGCACTTGGGCCCCATTATGAGCCAGCGATCTCTTGATGGCCATTAATCTGGCTATGTCTGGCAACAATATCGTGTGGACCATGATTACAACCGACCTTGAACTGTGACCTACCGATGGCTGGCCTGGCCGTATAATGTGACGCTCTGCCGAAGACCTGGTATTAAACCAGTCATTGCTGGAGTTAGGAGGCTCTAGAGCCACATATCTAGTCCTTAACTCACAGTCACGACAGTAAATATTGTCCTGGAGGATCAGACATTTCCAGAGGCTACGTCCTCAAGAGCTGCAGTAATGTCAGTGTTTCCTGCCATCATTACTGGCTGCACGGGGGACCTCGTCCCTCAAGTGTGTGGCTCTCGTCTGCCTTCCGGCGTATACTGACAACCGTCACTATGAAGCAGAAAACTTAATACATGTCTACAAACGTAAACATGTTTAACTATAGGTGAAAAATATCTCCAATCGTGATATATTTTCCTTCCAAGGACATTGAGATGATGTATACTATAAACCGCAAGCCAACAGAAGCAACGTAATCCATGACTCCAAGGTGCTGTGTAAGGTAACGACAATATTTGAGACAGGAGGAAAACTGTAAAACTTACCTGCTCGATCAAGACCTTACGACCTAGAGGTACGACGGTACAACCTCTAGATACGACAACCTGATCTTTAAACGTTAGGCCGAAGGCCAGGCCATCATACCCAGAGGTTATATCCCGCAGTGCTCAAAGGTCACACCGCAGTGCTCAAGAGGTTAAGGAAATATGTTATCATGAGAGGAGTTGGTATACGCGGGCGCTCGAGTGTGTGTGTGTGTGTGTGTGTGTGTGTGTGTGTCTGTGTGTGTGTGGAGGTTGGCGTGACCTTGGGAGTCAGTGAGGTGTACATAGTCTTTGTGAAGGCGTGGGGTTCTGCATGACACGGCAGCAGAGCGTGGATTTATCTTGTCATGTGAGGGGCGTCCAGCCACTGACGGGCAGGAAGGAGAGGGAAAACGCAAGGCTGCCTGAGGATTTGGGAGGTAGGAAGGTTAGCTAGGTAGGAGTAAGTTTAGGGTATAAAGGTAGGTCGAAAGATGCGTAGGTAGGTAAGTAAGTAAGAAGGGAAAGAGGTAAGTAAATAATTGAGTAAATAGGTTTGGCTGAGAGACGGATAGGTAAGGTGGTAGGTAAGCTGGGAGACATGTCTGGCACTTGTAAGTAGATTCATACGTTAATAAAGAAGGAAAGGACCGAACAGGAAGTACGGAGGTAGCGAGACAGACAGTTGACGAGGTAGATGGGTAAGGATATGTAAGTAGGTAAGTAAACAGACAGATGCTGAGACGATAAGCAGTCAGGTAGGTAGGAGCTGGCCCTGAGTTATGGGGGTAGGTCACCGGGTAAATGGGTAAGTATTTAAATAAGCAGTTTGATGGGTAAGTAGGTAGACAGTGAGAAAGGAAGGTACGTAAGCGAGATGATAAATTGCCTAATGATTACGAGTCATAAAATGTTGCTATATTGGTAAAGACAAACCACATAACATGGAAGGTCAGACTGACTGACACTGACCTTGACATGACCTGCCTTACCAGGAGGGTCAGTTGAGTACATCAGGCGTGACCTGGGACCATTTCCCTCCCCTACTATTTCACTTGTAATCTATGATGATAAAATACATTTCACCACCTGACCATACATTACTTTCCCACTCATCTAGAAAGGCAGGAGACTTATCATTTACTACCTGCTAAATGTATCATCCTCAGTACGACCCTTGTGCATGACGGCACGACCCTGGAGCACGACAGTATAAACTGTGCATGACCTACGTCCCTTGGATATGCTAGCATACGGCCTGGCTGGCGTGATGAAGTGTTGCAGTACTCCCCTGTGTCTGTCTGAATATCCCACAGTTCCCCACAAGATGTACGTACATTACGTACTCATCGTAGCAAGGTAGATGTTTGCTGCTGGAGATCCTTTATGTATGTAGTATTAACTCGTCTGTACATCCAACATACACACACACACACTTGCATCTACTTCATTACCACCGTCAGAAAAATGCAAAATGTGTTGTGTATAATTGCACTGAAGAAGACTCATAAATCCCACTCCGAGGACCTGCTATTCATGTTGAAAAAACATCATTAACTTCAAGATTAATCACTTCAGTCCACGTAACCTCTCAAACACACCTGGGCCTTGCGCGAGACTCGGGGCTATAGACCCCACCCACCCACACACACACACACACATCAATAGATCTTGTTGATGTTAACTTTATTGATGCAAGGGTCATGTACGATTGTTGGCATGTGAGTAATAATGAGGCGATCCACCGATCTAAGCCACACACTAACTTATTTATATGATGATGGCACGAATACTGTCCTACAGTTGCTGTCACATGTTCTAACCACACCTGGTAGTGAGTAACAAGACTCACGAGTTATGAACATCGAGAAGAAAACGAGGGTGGGTACCACAGACACTCATGTCCCGTGTCACTCATCATCAGATGAGATGTAGGAGATAACCAAGCATGAGTGACTCATTTCCGGCTGTAACAAAGTGAAATTAAGACACGTGACTGTTTACCAGTTGCATGCTGGGGAACCAAATGTCGTTTTCTGTAATTAGAGGAAGGTTGATTACAGACCGGGGAAATATTTACTGCTATGGTACACTCGGGGAGTCGGGTCATTTATCTAAATTTGTAGATTATATACATTTTCTAGATACGTGGAATATTTACTTTTGTACATAATCTTCCCTGCACAGCCCCATTCATCCATGCTTCCTTCCATTCATCCACACACTGCCCCATTCATCCACACACTGCCCCATTCATCCACACACTGCCCCATTCATCCACACACTGCTCCATTCATCCACACACTGCCCCATTTATGTGAAACGATCATTAACCACTTTAAAAAAACACAAGTTGTCTGTGTTGTTAAATGTTGCTTAAGTGTACTCTTGTTGTGTTACTGAGGTGGGTGGTGTTACAAACATGTTGTTCAGCTTGTTAAGGAATAAGTAATGTTACTAACAGGTGTTACCGATGTGTTACAAGATGCATGAGGGTGTGGTGTTCCTAACAGATGTTACCACTGTGTTACAGGGTACAGGAGGGCGTGAGGGCGATGTGAGGCAGCACCAGGATGGCCCGAGGCTGTGACACTATGACCACTACTGACCACAACCAAACCAGGCAACAACGGTCCGTACCACTACCACCATCACAACCTGTCTGATCACCCATGTACCACCTGGCTCCTCCCCTGTACCACCACCATCTGTCTGATCACCCATGTACCACCTGCGTCCTACCCTACACCATCTATATCCTCCCCAGCACCATCTGCGTCCCGCTGCACCACCTGTGTCGTCCAGTACCACATGAGTCGTCCCTGCACCATCTGTGACCTCCCTTCCCCACCTGCTGCCTCACGGCTGACCCAGCCAGCTCTCATCTCATAACATGAACATCGTCATTAATGGTAGACTGGAACAAAGCGAGTTCCTTGTTCTCCAGTGATGGTCGTGTGTACCTCGCTCCCAGCGGCTATCTGAGTGTAGATCTGGACATCCTCATCTTTCCTATGATCAGCCGTGCATCATAAAACATGAAATATATGATACACAATATACATTATACACCACTGCCTATATCGTGAACATTTCTTATAGCAGTAGTATTTACTGGTCTGATGGATGTGATAACTCAAGAGTAAGACAGTAAGAATAAACACTCTTCAGTAACGAACGAAGATAGTGAAGCGTGAACTGTGGCGTATGTCTTGTTAGCTTTTGTTGTGGGATATTGTTCTTATATATCCACAGTTATGTTCATGTAACTTTAAGTCACGAGGATTAATAACTCCATAGAGATCAGTTATAAGCACTTCATCTGACCGACTCTCTCCCTCTTTCTCTTCTCAAAGTAACCTTCTTTCCCTTCGTTAATCTCTCTCTCTCTCTCTCTCTCTCTCTCTCTCTCTCTCTCTCTCTCTCTCTCTCTCTACAGACATATCTTCTGTTCCTACACTGGTAAGCTGGTTGCTTGCGAGCCTCTTCCTTTGGCCAGGCCAAACAGTACCCGACAGGTCAGCCATGCCTGTAAGTAGGACCAAGAGTGAAACCCTAAGTCCAGTACAGCGGCCCTGTGCGCCTCCCCCTCGCTCGTACACAGCCACAAAAGCGGTGGTTGGCAGCTCCAGATTAACGAGTGTTTGTTTCGCCGGCTCCAGCAGGGAGTGCGACGTGCCCACCATACAGATCCAGGAGGGCGGGGCCGACCTGGACGACGACGAGGACGATGACGCCGCCGTCTTCCTCCAGCAGCTGGGCGCCAACTACGGCATCTCGGCGCGCTCGAGGGCCAGCAGGAAGTCCTTCCTCCAGAGCAAAGGTGAGAACATGGGTGGCAGGTTGTCTCCTATCCACAGGTGTTGCTGGATGGCGGAAGATTCCTAGTTTCTAGAGGCAATGAGAGGGGGTTCTTCATCCACGGCAAAGGTGGCTATGTCGTTCACCCACCGCAAGGATGACTACTACAGGAGCAGCAGGGGACACCTTAGCCACAGCAAGAGTGGTAGGGTGAGAGGAGGTTAAAGATGGATGGTTCCCCCACGCCAGGGGTAATGTTATGGTCACAAATAATGCCTCATCCACAACAAAAGTGGCCAGCAGTGGTCCCCTCCACAACAAGACAGGGTACTGGGGTGGCAATGATCCCCCTCTCCACACACAAGGGAATCTACTAATTACTGTTGTGCAAGAATACACATCAGTCTGACAACGAGTGAGACACGGCTCTGTGTGTGTGTGTGTGTGTGTGTGTGTGTGTGTGTGTGTGTGTGTGTGTGTGTGTGTGTGTGTGTGTGAAAAATACATACAACAGGCTTTAATACAAGGAAAAGGGAGTGCATTCAGGAATTCCGCACTTCTAGGTCACAGGCAGCTTTTGTACATCATGCAACAACTCTGGCCAGTCAGGCATGTGAGGCATGATGCACGGGGGAGGGGAGGGGAAGGGAGGGGGTGTGGAGGTGACTATTAATGAGAGACACACAGGAGGATAACTCACTAGGGCGGGTCCGATGGTCGATAGAGCGGATGGTGGACTGCGTCTGGACAACCTTCTTGACCAGGGTTTGGAAGCTGCGTCGACGGATGCTTCTCCTCTCTTTGGTCGCTTCGTCCTCCGGCGGCTTAAGATCTTCAAAACAGAAACTTTCTAAGTAAAATAAAGATTTCTAATTTCTGATATTCCAGGAATGAATGAGCAATTGTTTCTATCTAGATCATGAAATTAATACATGACATTAGGGAATCTACAACGATTTTCTCTCTACCTGTCTTTAGGGTTCTACTCTCATTATTAAGTAGAAAACCGTTTTGATTATAAGGCTTTTGATATATGAAGCGCTATATATATATGTCGTGTGACAAGAGACGATACAATATTGGAAAAGAACTTTAGTATAAGGCTGTATATTGCATATACCATCTGTTGATTTAGGCATATTGAATAAATATGTGAATAAGGTTGACGTTTTGCTTTTACTGGTGTGTAGAGTGTACGAGAGGGAGAATGTAGTGGGCAGGGTGTGAGTGTCGTGCTGATAAATACCTTGCCACATGACAACCTCGTCATAGAGCTACAACCCTCTTACAACCCTATGACAGGGCCAAACGCAACCTCAACACCCTTTTACGGGTCCACACTCTACCTCAACACCCCGGTACAGAGCCGTACCCTCCCTCACCACCCTCCTACATGGCATCTCTCAACAAGGCTACTCTTGCCTCAACATCCTCCCTCTGGGGCCACATCTTGCCGGCCTCAGTACCCCATTACAGGATAACATCCTCCTTAACACCACCTTTACAGGACCTGCTTTACAGCCCTGCTGCCGGGACACATCCTACCCCAGAACCCCTACCACAAAGCCAGACCGTGCCACATGGCCACACATTGCCTCACACACTACTGGGCTACACTCTCTCGTGTGAGGTCTGGCAGTACACACACACACAAACACAAACTAAGAACAACTTCTTAGAAGGTTTGAAAAGTTGACGTCCGCCGTGTCACATCCCGGATCCCGGGCTATATTTAGTGTAATTAGAGTTTATTGATTAGATGGAGTGTTACACAACAGTGCCTGACCGTGACGCTGGTGACCGTAACTCACCGGTGACGGGTTTAACGTGGTGATAACGCCCGTAACACTGGTAAGAAGATTGATAAACGCCCAGCGTCACGGGTGCTACGTGCGTCACGCGTGTTAGGTGAGAGTGAATTCTTTTTTGCTTTGTTGACTGTGTCGGCATAAATATGTGTGTGTGTGTGTGTGTGTGTGGTGTGTGTGTGTGTGTGTGTGTGTGTGTGTGTGTGTGTGTGTGGCTGGAATTGTTGATGTGATGACCAAATGATGCTGAAATTTTGATTCTGTATTCTCTATATATTAATCATTGATATCAATCTTACCTTTAACACACAAACGACCATATGCATGTCCCTCTATCAATCAATAAACTGATGTAATGAAAAACAAATCATTTAGAGACAGTCTGAGTGAGGAACATCCCCGCCATGTTTGCTGAGACAAAGTCTACCCTCACCAAGGAAGAAGGATAACAGGCGGATGATTTTCAAAGAATTATGAAGACGGTGACGAGATCTCGTTGAAGGTGAGGAGTGGACAAAGGCGACCACCTGTGACCCAGGAGGAATCACATCCAAGTCCTCCGTGACCCTAAGCCGGGCGAGGTCATCTCCAAAGTCTCCTATGCCTTAGGCCAGGTAAGGTCACCACCCACCTACCCCGTGAGCACAGGCCAGGACAAGTCTTCTCCCACCTCCTCAACACACGCACACACTCACTCTCACGCCACAGGCCTCCCTCCCGCCACTGTAGGACGACCCCTCACGTGTATCACGATTATTCTGATAACCAGACCTCACTCCCACCACAACACAATGATTCCTCAGGGTAACACGATAATCCCTACAACTTCATAAGTACAACTTTGACATCATCAAGGTAATATTATGAGTTTCCTGATAATTCATTATTCTTCAGGTTGTCTGGCAAGTCCAAGGGAAGCACAATATACTCACGGTAAGAACCTTCCTCAAGAATACAAAAATTTCTAAGACAACACAATAATCCTTCAGGTAATACCACATGGTATTTTAATGACTCGTGCTGTGTGATGGCTATCATGATTCTTCCACTGACGCAGTAGTTCTGAAGGTAAATATTTTACATCTAATGACCAATTCATAGGACGAAGGATACAGCTAATTGCTATAGAATTTGTCATTTCCATAGTCACATGATAAATCACGTAAACATCTGATGATTGATAGTTTCCTTGGTATACATAAGATCGTAGACACTTGTTAATCCTTATGTTCTTCATATAACTCATACAGCGCTCTGATAATCTCTGAAGTTATTCGATATTCATCACCATCACAGCCTTTCAATAGTCCTGATATCAAAAGCACAAAATTGAAGGAAAATCTAATGATTCCCAAGGCTGAGACAATATATTCATATACTCACTCATTATTTCCTTTAGAAATAAATGTTCGTGTATAGCTAGTGATTCTCTGCATCATCTAATAATTATCTCAAAACATCCTCGGGATTATTCAGTCATGTTAAATCAAATCTGATTATCATTTTCTAGTAATTTCCACGACCAAATAAGAATTCACACGGTTATCTAACATCTTCCTTTATTATCAAGTAAATCCAAGTATTCCTTTAGTCATACGATATATGATAATCCTACTCGGTTCTCGGAAAATCCGTGTGGTAATCCTGCACTCACCAAATTCCTCCCCAGTTGTCGGTGGAATTAGGCCGCCCGACCTATAATCCCGTCATTGTAGATAACAGATCAAATACCTAACGATCATTTGATGGCCGTAGGAACGAGACCAGCAACGCCCTAATAACCACAGGGCCTTCCCTGGGCCTCTCAGTGTAGGCCTAGATGCCCTTCTTATGAGCGAGGGACAAAGCAGAGCCATAGCAGGTCAGTGGTTCCCACTAGATGAATGTAGCGCCGCCGGGAGGTAGGAGAATTTTCTTATGCGTTGAGTAAGTCATGGCTCACATACCCAACGTACCCAGTACCTCACTGCACCATGCACCTTAAAATAACGTGTACCCAGCGTACCCAACGTACACTGTGTGGGTGGGGGAAAGGGCATCCTTCCACGTGAACCATTGCACCATCTTGACCATGACATCTGGCCACACCCTCCTGACCTTGACGCCCTCCCCAAGCCATCCTGACCTTGACGCCC
>JAUTXX010524805.1:0-11257 GCA_032273605.1 Panulirus laevicauda | reverse complement strand
ATGGCCAGAAGAAAATACAACTGACTGTCACCTCATTCTGGAATATTCACAGCTTATCAACAGAGGCGTCAGGCAGACAGCTTGGCCAAGTCGGCCTCAGAACTGGAAGAGACGTTCCAATCCCTCGGGAGCTGGGGTCATGCCTTTCCTTGGGGAAGAGATCAATCCATTTTCTGTGGGAGAGTCGGTGAACTGGCCTGACATTCAACAGAAAATATAAGCAAGAAGTGGCGGACTGGCCGCAAGAACAGAAGAGGTCGTGCTGGCCCGCCTCAATAAATCGTACGTACACCACCCATCTGCAGCCATACACAACCAAAAGCTTCCCACCCGTAAGCCAACATTGCAAGTAAATAATAGAACATTTACTGCTAAAACGCAGTAGATAATATAGAAAGAAATTGATGAATTACAACAAAAAACTCGTAACACTATTAATGTACTCTGGGATAACCCGAGTACTACTGACAAATTGGTCTTTTCTCAGAAATAGAATTAGTCAAGACGTAAGGTGGTTCGAAGGTTCTCCTCTCTGGCGGGGTCGACTTCGGTGTGCGGCGGCGGCGGCGGCGGCGGCGGCTCCTACTTGGGCTGGTCGCAAGGTGGGTGGACATGTCCATTCATTAGGCGGTCGGCCTCTGTGGGAGGTGTCATCCTCCGAGCCGGGTGCGCCATGGTGTCGAGTCGGCGGACCTCCGATTAACTATTGTGCGTGCATATCGTGGTGGAAGCCTGTCCCTAACCCGTCCAATCTTCTCGCATTCTTGGGTAAAATGCAACCGTGGACACTGTCCCGACTGGGTGGTATTTGCCGCCACGTCGCCCTAATACCCACAAATATATTTCCATTTAATCATCTATATATTTTTTTTCTTTTAAAAAGGTATTTAGGAATGATGACCCCAGTCATACATCAAACAGGGTTGCAGGCCTAATGACCTTCCTCATAGGTGGATGGCCGTAATACCCAACAAACAAGCGGAACTTTATGGACGAGTGTGATCGGGAAGAGTCGCCTAGGTTTTTCCAGCTTCTTCACCAGCCAAGATGGGCACCATTGCTTCTACAATGAAGACAGTCTGTTCGAGGCAATAGGAAGCGCCTGTATACCCAGAAAAACATCATCACGCAGGGCAACTGTCCTGTGCTTGCGAGACCGTGGTTGCAAGAGCAAAGGAACACGGGTCTTCATGCCGTGGCCCACCAAGGATTGCCATCTCGACAGAGAATATCTGGGCTAATACAGTCAACGCTTGGTAACCACAAGATATGAGCGAGAGGTCATTATGTTCTGCAACGTATATTGCGTGCAACCTTCTTGGTAAATAAACCGTGGATTATCATTCACAGAAACCATCAATCGTATACAATAATGTAGCATCAGTGCCTGAAAGACTGCGTGACGTCATCGACAAAGCTGAATGGACGGGGCATTAACTGCTTGCACCTCATGCATCATATCTAGTTACAATTTATCGTCTACTGTATTATCTTCAGTTATATGTATTCTGGTGTTACATCTTACATTCATTCACGTCCTCGCACGACTTGTGCAGCCAGGCATCACTACTGTCCACAGTGTCTAGAAATGTCAACGCGCTTTGAGTGAGCACAATAGTAAGGGGTATATGGTTGTCGACAAAGAGGCCTCACCTAGCGACTTTATTGCATTAAAAACTAGCATGAGTTTAGGTAATACTATCAATATAAAAAAAGTAGCAAAGAATCAACCACCAGCAGGGACACCCCCCTATCAGGTAGCGTTCCAATTCCAACATTTAATATGAACAACATTGTCTCCAGCTTCCATCCCTCGAAATCTTGATTACCACGATCAGGAGAGTTTTACAATTGTTTACAAGACAAGAGAGGAAGCCTGATTTGCCCACGAGTGGCTGGTCTGGTAAAATATAAAACGAGACTTACCAATACGCCGTGGAATAAAGAAAAAGACTATCAACACCATCAATTGCCATATCGGTAAATATGTAAATTGACACGAGAACAATCGTGACAGGTTATCCTGGAGACTGGTGCACTCACGTGTGGTCGTGCTGCTACGCACTGCTCTACCGCGACGACAACATAGCAGTAGTCATGGTCATCACTGCAGTAAATACGTCAATATTTCCTCCCACGACAATGGTCATCCGTCTTCACTGCTCATGTAGCCGCCTTTAATGGAAGCCTTTTATAGTAATGGACTTGGAGCTGCTTACGAGTCCCTGCACCCGGCACTAAGCCTGGGAGACAAATCCCCCTGTGGCCAACCCAACATGGGATGCTCTACACGGTGATGTATGAACATTTGTAGCAAGATGAACCAACTTTAAAAATCTGCTACTGGAACATCATGATTAGCAATGCCAACTTCGTACTTCCAAGACGTAACATTAATTATACACACCTACCTAAACTGCTCTTCCATCTTCTACCATCTATTGTAAGAGTATTTACTCATCTTAAATCACAATATGTAGTTAATGATTTTATATGTAGAAAAAGTAACCTCGCTATTCTGTTCAAGAATACTGCAATGTGACCTTATGCAGTCAAAATATTGGTTTTCAGACGTTTTCCTGTGATGAATAACACGGTCATTGTCTCTACCATTGTCTCATGGATATGTATGAAATCGTGAGTTGGCGCATGATGTCGCTGCTGCCAGGGTCATTTCCAAATTTGTAAGTGGTGAACGACGCAGGACCCCTCTAATAAACTTAACCTTCGGAAAGTCAAAGATCCCGGACGAAATCTTCGTTGGCTATTTACGTTGCCAAGGGAGACCTCTTATCCCAAACCATTTACGTTGCTATAGATGCAAACAATACGGCCAACCAGAAGTGTCTCGCCGACGGTCACACTGCTGACAAATGTACAGCTGACAAAGTGTTGTGTGTCAACTGTAAGGGCAACCATTCGCGCTCGCACCGGAAATGTCCCCGATCAAGTTCGAGAAGAAATTCCACGAGGTAAAGACGCAACATTTCATATTGAGAGACTAGGAAGAGGGCTAAGGAGTCTAATGAATCCTATGTTTCCCCAGTGAAATGCAAGCCAGTCATGTGTACAGTTGCGACACAGACTCCACCCGTCACAAAGATCACCACCACCACCGAGAAACCCGCTTCTCCCAAACTTACTCCTCGATCAGAGCCAAAAATCCAAACCTCATCCTATGCCCAAGCCACGTCTCATACCAAGACACGTCCTCTGTCCGACCCTAACAAGTAGATAGATATTAACTTGACCAAATGAAAGATAATGCGTTATACATCATTGTTCCGGTGGCACCGTAGAGGGTATCTGTAGTTCACAGCAGGACCTTTTTCGGAGTCTATTAACACTATGGAAACCAGTTGCTCCACTTCCAGGGGCCGATCACGCTTTCCTGAGGACTCTCAAAGTCCCGAAAAAAAAAAAAAGGGGGGGTCGAGAAGGTCGGCCTGTTATATAGCTCAAACCAACACGTTCAATATCACCCAGTGGAATTGTAGCGGCCTTAGGTATAAGCAAGCACAACTAACTGTTGCTTACACTGTACAGGCCACCAGTAATGTCTACAAGAGACCAATCTAAACAGCACAGTAGCACACAGTTGTTCTAGAGAGCTACCATTCGTACAAAAAGAATCGTGGGGTAGCTATCTACGTCCATCAAACCCTACCCCCACACAGGAGTGACAATCTTACTAAAAGCCGTTGCAGGTAGAGTAAAAGTTAATGTACTTTGCCTTTTGTTCGCTGTACTGCTCAGACGCCAATGAACTTATGATCTAAACTGTAAATCAGTTACCCCACTGGGAAACTAATTTCAGCTGACTTTAATGTTCATCATCCGTGGGGAAGTATCCAGGCAGACTAGAGGGAGAAAATGGTTAACTTTATAACTCAATTCCAACCTCGCTCTTCTGAACGGTGGTAGTGGAACTCTGGTAGACGACCGGACTGGCAACATCACAGCTACTATCTTTATCACCAGAGATACTGAATATCACCACCTGGGGGACTTAAGACTCCTCCCTAGGATGTGACCATTTCCCGATGTCATACACGCGACACCAACACCAGTCTCCACCAAAATACAGCTACAGGAAATCAAACTCGTTTGCTAGGCAAGCCGTCCTAGATGGATCTGGTAT
Organism: Panulirus laevicauda; assembly: GCA_032273605.1. Taxonomy (NCBI): domain Eukaryota; kingdom Metazoa; phylum Arthropoda; class Malacostraca; order Decapoda; family Palinuridae; genus Panulirus; species Panulirus laevicauda. The sequence goes on along the minus strand of JAUTXX010524805.1, from coordinate 7,116 downwards.
AATGACATTAATACAAAAGTCCTTAATATAACGAACAATTTTAAGGGCTGCTAAGAATTCTATACCTAAGGTTTCTACGATTTCCAGTAAGCAGAGATATTCCTGGTGGACCGCAGATTGGCAAAATGCACTGTATGAGCGCAAGAGAAGATTCAGGAATTTCGACAAAGACCCTCGGATAACACTGTAGCTTATAAACATGCGAGGGCTCGGGCAAGAAGAATACGTCAAGCTAAAAGAAACTCCTGGTGTGACTATGTCAACCATCAATAAGGACACATCCAACACTCAGGTCTCGTCCACACACAAAAAAGCTACAATGTACCTCTACTTGCACACTTGACCACTCAATAAGGCTATCTAGACAACCCGGACGAGACAGCCAACGCTCTCGCCGGGAGATCCAGAAATCAGTAGCTCTGCCAATTACGACGACGTTTTCCCCACCATAATCCCCAGGCTGAGCTAATAGATTGACTCACAGAAGATCCCGAAGATCAATAGAATAATTCACAAGAACTACTAATTGTCCTGACATCCTGTAAAGGCTCCAGCCCAAGAGGCCAAGTCATCGTAACGTCTATAACAAAGATGTTTCCACAACGTCAGTAAACACACCTAGTGACAAGCAACCAACAGACCACGTATTTAGTTTTACAGGAATTAGTCTACATCATGTTTTAGAAGTTGTATGTTATGACCCACTATAACGTGTCACTCGCATCTTGTAATACTGGCATATCCGGACACTGACAAACATCAAACATTTATTGCCCAGTGATCGACAATCAACAAGCCTGGTATTAGGGAGGAGTTACCACTTTGTAATTATGCATTACGTTATACATACTAGGTTGGTGGAATCGTGTGTCACTGGTGTCAGGAGTAGAGCGTTACATCCATGTGGTCGTTAGTAGCTTTTACATAGTTATTGCAGTTTCATTTCATCCTTCTGAGCATCTGTCGCGAGGACGGCTGCTCTTTGCTCAAGGCTATTACCGGTGTAAAGCCAGACAGCAATTCTCCCCATCGTATGGATTACCAATACAGTACAATATCTACATGCTCTTATACATAATAGGTTTCCGTTACCTTCATGCACTACTATTACCTCGGGCATGACTACTATGATAGGTTCAAGAAAGACTGAGAAAGTTTCAACAGTTCAGTACCTGAAGCGGATAATCTAGTTGATTGGAGTAATGAACTCCCACTTCTCCTCGTGATGATCTGGTTATTACATACTTACGGGTAGAACTGAAGGGAAAGGCCTTGCACAAGTCCATCACGGTAACAGAAGTGGTATTAGTCTTCATACAGACACTTTTAGGTGTACTGAAATTTTAGTTTTTCTGAACAATTTGGGAGCCTGGCTGCCTCAAACACTGCGCTGAGGCACAAAAGGCTAAGAAGCGGCGACTGGAGTCCACCAGTTATGCCCAGCAGTAAGAGGGACGAGAGAGAGTGGGTGATGATGGCGCTGAATGTTAATGGGATGATGATGACTGGCGAGAGTAAAATGTGCGACATTGTTTTGTCTGTCCCCGACGCTCCGCGGGTTTCCCAACACCTACCTGTTGCCTCTTTCGCCGCGGAGACTGTGTCCTACCTCGACACGCTAGGGCCTTGCCCCACCAATCCTCGGTGGGGCGAGGAAGTGCTAAATGTCGCCCTCGGAGATCTACGCCGAGGAAACGGACTCTCCGCCAACAGGGTGGCCACACATTATGCCCAACAGTGGGTCACCTGTGGTACACCCTCTGGTGGTACCACCATGAGTGGTGAGAGCGGACCAAGACAAGACACTGGCTCGGCAATACACGGCGGGGCTCCTTTGGCGGAAACAATCTCCCAAGGGAGCAATAACGAGAAACATGGCGGCTTGACAAAACGAACAAGTCGCTGAATGAGATTGGGTGGTGCCTCCAACTGCGGTTGGGCCGGAAACTCTCTACCCCCTTTTGGGGAGTTCTCTTCTCGCGGTCCCCAGAGCCCGACAGACGTGTCATCACCGACCGAAACCAAATAGGAGAACCACTGGCAGAGGTTATAACCGTGGGCGAGGAAGCACACCACCTGAAAGCCGCCACAACACCCGCCCCAGGCGGAATGCACACGAGATTCCTGAAGTGAATTCCACCGAAGGTGCTCCTCAAGATGTTCCTTCTGTGCATCGCCATCACTACACTGACGGTAACACTCGGGCAAACCGTACTTGTACCTAAAGTGGTACGAGCATAGTGATCCCAAATCAAAACTTCATGGCCAGAAGTCCAAACTCAAGGTATTGGTAAATATATTCACATGAAGTGAATACGAAACAGTTCGCAATGTTTTGAGTGTACGAAGCGAGAGGGAAACAAATTGTAAAATTTTCAATTTGATGCGAAGATAAGGGCAAAACCATGGTATTGATACTGCTAATATATATGATATTGGCCGATATCTAATACTTAAGACCTTCCAGAAACATCCCTAAATATAGGTAATCTTAATGACCCAAGAAAAACATTAATAATACACTATAAAAGTACACAAAAGTACCGTCATGATCTTACAACAAGCAAATAGTAAAACATTTAACCGGAATATTGTGCAACCATCTGGTAATCTTCATGGATGTGGCCTTACGTTCTAAACATCTACGTAGCTTGGCTCAATGTTGAAGCCGTTGCAACTAGAGCTGTCCTCCTCCAAGCGTTTTCTATATGGTATAGTATTCTCTACCGTATGCAAAACATCTTTAGTAGATCTTGGCTTTTCCATTTTAAAAGGTAATTAAATGTGTTTTACCTATCAATTGTAAATCATACTTTTACCAATCATTTAATATAATAACCTCATCTGAATTGTAATAAAGAGGAAACTAATATTTCTTCTCAATACCGGGAACTGCTGAATAATGCATATCTTATAGTTACCCCTTATATATTTAAAGAAAACATCGTGACCTTTTTACAAGGACAGACTTAACTCATTATATTTGGCTAAATGAATACAACATTACAGGTGGAAATTAAAATGCGTAAAGAATCTATAAACGACGTCAATTCGTAGATACTCTTCCTAGTCTATTTCCTCCCTGTCAATCCTATACATTTCAAGACCCGGCCTTCATGTGAACCTTGAACATGGAAGCCTCCAACGGGGAAAAAAAAAAAAAAAAAGCACTAGCTCTACTGGAAAGAATACATCCACAGACACCACCACAGGCAGTAACAGGATGCACCAATAGTTGCAAAATTCTGGCGCAAGCCCTTTCATCACGATACTTGAAAACATTCCAAAAATTCTAAGGGACCTTCTGACACCTTCCGGAGGCAAGAAGTACACCTAGTGGAAGTCCAGGATCCTTCCTATCCAAGCCTACTCCCCGCTGTCCACAAACACCGCTTCAAACACGTGCACGATAAAGACTCTGTACACAAATTAGGTCTGCCTCTACGAGTCAAAATTATGAAAGAACATCAACCAAAGACATAACCAACTGGTACATGTCTATGAGAAGCAGCAAAGAAAGGATGACAAACAAGAACATAGTGAGACAACAAACATGTCCAAGACTTCAGCAGTAAGCAAACAGGGAACCCTCGGTTCCCAAGGAGCCTTCAAGCATTAAGGAAGACCCAAGCCACTCGCCGGTACATACAATGAACGCCGCTTGGCTAAGCAGATTTGCTTTCCAAATCCAGCAAGCAAAGTCATCCCTACACACGCAACCACAGTCTACCAGGGATATATCAAAGACTAAGACAGGAGAGCATGCCGATTCGCGCGTGATCACTCCTTTAATTCTGATCGGGCTCATCAGATGGCACTACTTGCGCTTGTTGTCTGTTGAAAACTTCACAGCGAGTTTCCAGATAAGTCAACTTGAGCGGACGAAGACACCGGTGTGGTTTGAAAAAGATAATCCAGAACTTTTTTCATAGTTTTTTTTCCACATGATAAAGAAGGGTACGTATGGCTTCCAAATGATATGAAGGATTAACAAGTAACTTCAAAGACCATGAGAAGAATTTCACCAGGGGGGTATGAAGTTTCTCGTGGGTCCCCTTCCCTTCTCCATCAGTTATCCTGTCATTATCCACTCCTGTTTTATGCCACGAGGTGTACGGCCAGAAAGGGTATGGAAGATGAGAGAGGGTGGGATAAAGCCTCCGCTCTGTGTTGATTTTCAGAGACCCAAGGAAATTCCCGGGCCCCTCTTTTGGACCCCCGGGGCTGGTACGATGTACCACCTACTTCCAAAGGCCCTGGGTAACAAACATGTTACGGAAAATAAACCCATTCAACTGGACGGCTGAAGTAACAATCATGCCACAACAGTCAGGACGTTTCTTCCCCTTCAAGATATATGCATCATATTCATAACCGGTAAATTGTAACTGAAATAGTCATCGACTTAATACATCACCAGGAAAGGTACTGTACGTTCCATCAGCCAGGCGTTGTTGAACGTATCAAACTTTATAGCGTAATTGAACGTTTTGAAAAATAAAAATCAATCTTTCTCAACTGTCATACCATATATTTTTCATATCTAAGTCTAAAACTATTTTCTTTATTTTTTTCTCATTTACTGTCTGGGTGTAGCGGAGGTGCCTCTGTTCCCCGCATTTGTTCCAACAATATATTTTGTCGGGGATATCGACAATTTTCAAATCTGGGGAACTTCCAAGATAAGGTTAATTGCGCGGGTATCTATCCATGACCCCCCCCCCCCCCAAAAAAAAAAAAATATCGATAATACGGCCGTTAGACTACACCACAGTGGACCTACCATCTATACACACACGAGTGTCTACCTCCTCTGACTACGACGTGCTAGATGATGTACAAGAGTGGTTTTCGCGAGCTGCAGCAGCCACAGTTGAAACACGTATATTCCTCGGTCCTCCGACCGCTGGAGCTATCACCACCCAACTGACCAGAGCGGCCGCTGAAGTTGTAACCATAACACCAAGACCATTATCACCTCCAATGACCAAAGTCGGTCAACCACCTTGTACCAACCAGTGGCCATATAGATACAAGAATCGTCTTGTACCTCTTACTGTGGATTCCAAGAGCAAGTGCACAGCTACAGTAGCATGCAACTTTGTTTTAAACTACAAATCACGTGCGTCTATAATACTTCAATTCAACCATTTTTTCTTTTTACATCACTACCATTAACTGCTACTTTATTGAAGTGTATAAACCATCAAATCTGCTCTGTAAAACTTCCTGTCCAATGATGATATATCATACACGTGTACTTATCCAAAGTGTAGAAGTAACCAGCCCCAACATGACAATGTAATCCAACTAGTCAAGACACTAACCCCGTCAGCTATGTAATTCCTCAACTGTATATTTTCTGAACGGCTGCCTAAATGCAATAACGTTCTTTATTCATTAATACAAACCTACACCGTACACGTGTTCTACTTAACATCGTCCATATCTAGATCGGAACTACTACTTCACAAGCACTCCCTTTTCTGTCACACTAAAATATATATATACAAAGTCACCAGCAAATGGCGGGGGGAGAGGGGAGGTAGGATATGACCGAAGGAGGGAGGGAGGGGACAGGAGGGGGCGGGTATCAGAGCCCAAGGACTACGGCAGGGGCTGAAGTGCCTCGGCTCAGGCAGGCATGGCAGTCTAGTCTTTGTGTGCGAGGTGTTAACATCACCACCGGCGTCCGGACTACCCCTACACCAGCGCTGGACGAGGCACAACACACCAGGTACGTGACTAAGTCCCTTAGTCCGATGGCTGGATGGATACCCTAACACGGCCCAAAGCCTCCAATTATCTTGGTATTAAGAAAACATAGGAATTAGTATACTGCAACGCCCATTACAGTCCCTTTCATCTTTAATACAGTTTTCGCACCTACACTGCAAAACTTATGACCTTACCTTCGAGAAACATCAATCGCTGCGTGTGTGTACATTCGCACGCTTCCAAATGCTGGTATGAATCAACTCAACATTTCATTTAGGGGAGAAAATATACATCTTTTCCTCTCAGCGAGACTATCGACGAAGATATTTCCTTAAAGGAAAGAAGAGGAATGAAGACGTGGGCGGTGAAGGTCGTCAGAGCAGGACAATCATCCTTGACCACGACGGTGAGAACCTTGGGTATAAATGGCTCGACCTTTGATCTGAGCGTATCGCTAAGGTGAAAGACCACGCCATCATAACTCGGGTGCTCACGTGTCATGCTCTGGCAGGAGGAGAGAGATTGTATCTGGAAGACTGTGCTTAACACGGCTGACTGATACATCTTACCACCAAGTAGAACCACTCTCTCAACACCGCAGCTTTCATAAAACATCTGCGACTCAGTCCTTGATCACTAACATTAAACAGGATATCACCGCATCATACAAGATGTTCCTGAAACGACCATCAGAAAAGAACAAGTGGTACTGCAAAGTTAGGCCGGAACACAGGATAACGAGCGGGTTTGGAGGTACGCAGGGGGGTGGTGGCCCAAGAGTAAAGCCATCGCAGAGAACACAAGTGTGAGGGACTTGCCGGATGTTCCTTAGTTCGACCAGTGGTGTGGGTTTCGACTGTCTTAACTGCGTGGTGTTGAGCACTTGCTGGTAATTGAGGAAAAAGTGAATACAAGTCCCTTGTGTACTCTGGTGCATCAAATTTTCAGAGGAGACTAGGAACATGACCTAATCTCCCTTGAAGATACAATCAACTTTAGTGCACTCAGGACTTTTTGTTTCACTTTCGTATTGCTTATCAGCGAACAGACAATATATGTAATCTTTCCTGGTTTTCCAGGACCCTTGGATGGTTACCTGCTTCTCTATGATAAACCCGAATGTAGTTAAGCAAACTCCTATGCAGTAATGAAGCCCTTTAAACTCGCGATTCAGCGGCGTCCAAACCAGTTCATCCCAGTAGGCCGACGGCCGACCTGCTAGGGCTCCAGCCCACAGTCTGGTACGTGATGAGAAGTCTCTACAGTCATAGAGTGGCGTCATAGAGCAGCAGCCTCCCACCTCCAGAACTTTAACTTTTAAATGAAGTCAGCGTTGACCAGATCAGCCGGTTGTGTATTATGTCATGGGTATGTTACGCCATCATCCCCCCCCCCCAC
>JAUTXX010524794.1:0-11258 GCA_032273605.1 Panulirus laevicauda | reverse complement strand
GTGTGATGAAATGGTTTGGACATATGGAGACAATTAGTGAGAAAAGATTGACAAAGAGGATATATGTGTCAGAGGTGGAGGGAATAAGGAGAAGCGAGAGACCCAATTAGAGGTGGACGGATGGAGTGAAAAAGACTGAGTGGTCGGGGCCTGAACATACAGGATGGTGAGAGGCGTGCAAGGAATAGAATGAATTAGAACGATGTGACGTACCGAGGTCGACGTACTGTCAATGTACTGAACCAGAGCATGTGAAACGTCTGGGGTAAACCATGGAAGAGTCTGTGGAGCCTGGATGCGAATAGGGATCTATGTTTTCAGTGAATTACACATGACAGCTAGAGACTGTGAACGAATGTGGCCTTTTTCTCTGTTTTCCTGGCACTACCTTGTGTATGGAACATACCTTATCATTTTCTACAATCTTCAGGTAATATTTACTCGCATCAGTGACCTCCTCTTTCAGCTTTAAGCAAGTCAACCTAGTTAAAGCATCCATTATTTTTCCGTATTTTCTCGCGGCAGTTGTTGAGATAGTTTGTACAAAAACGTAAAGGAACAGTCTTATCTGGCCACCGCTTTAACATGATTTTAGATATAGGGCTTCTTTTGATGTGACGTTCACTCAGCTAGGCTACAGATGTCCAGACATTTTCAAGGAGGTCTACCGGTATGCTTGCCTCTGTTTCGGGAACGTTCTTAGACCCACTGATGTTCACACTGCCAAAGACGTTGTTTTACCCTACAGATGCCCCGTTGACATGTGGTGGTTCAGAGTCCCTTCCACTAGCAATTGCTCGAGCACCTGCGATGCTGCTCAGCTCATCGGATGCCCAGTCAATCTTCACGACAGTAGAACATGGCCGACATGTGCCTAGATAAAGAGAATAAGATAACCTTAAAGAGAATCGATTATATTATCAGTGATTTCCTCGAAGTTAAAAGTGAAGACAAAAGATTATAAGAAGAGATGTGATTCCTTCTTGGTTTGGGACACGACTGGAGGTCATCAGTCAAGATCCCAGGACGACGACTGTAGGACAACGGAAGGAAGGACCGCGAAGAACGAGACGTGTGAGTTGTGCATGCTGTCAAGTAACGTTGTGTGCGAGATGGAGAGAGTGTACGTTAGTTGGCGGGACTGCAGTGGATGACACATTTATCTTCTCTACACAGTCATCACGATACCTTTTATCTTCATTTCACCACTTAGGGATATTACAACCATGTGGGTCAAGGCAAAGCAAGGGTCATCTTCAAAAACCACCTCATCTTCCACCACACACTTATCTTCACCGCATCCCATCATTGCACTCTCGATACCATTGTCTTCTGATCTAACCATTACAGGTAAGTCAAAGGCCAACCTTTCCTACATATGTTTACAGAAACATAGATCTATAAACACAATTATTGATACATAAATTGATAAATAAAGAAGTAATGATTATAAGGGTTTAGTGAAGTGATTTATAAGGGTGTCTTTAAGAAAGAATGTAATGATCAGAAAACAACATAGTAATGAGTCGCCCATGCTAAGAACATCTGGACGGTACAACTTCCAAGGGTGGCTGCTATCATCAACCTCCAGGAAGGAGGGATGTAAAATCAATCACCACCTCAACGATCGCTCTCAGCTCTAAATCGTTTCTCTCTTCCGTCTTCCTCACTGTCCACATCCGTCTCGTCCCTTTTTCGCTTACATGTGCATGTTTGCTGTTCATTACTCACATCAATTTCACATCTAATCCTTTTCTCTCTCCCGTCTTCCTCACTCTCCACTTCCGTCTCTTCTCTTTTCCGTTTATGTCCGGATTCTTGCTGTTCATTGCTCATATCACTTTCAACCCTAAATCGTTTCTCTCTTCCGTCTTCCTCACTGTCCACTTCTGTCTCGTCTCTTTTCCGTTTATGTCCGGATTCTTGCTGTTCATTGCTGATATCACTTTCAACTTTAAATCGTTTCTCTCCTCCCTCTTGTTCATTGTCCACATCCGTCCCGTCTCTTTTCCGTTTATGTCCAGATTTTGGATGTTGGTTGTTCATTTTGAACTCCTTACGTTCCGCGGGAGGATTCACTGTCCGTGACGCCTTGGAGGCGGACTTACCAAACGTTGTTGAAGACTCATAAACATCAGCAAACGACTTCATTTCAATTCTATATCTCTTCCTATTTACCTTCATGTAGATATATCCTCCGGAATAATCCACTACGGCGTTGGTGGTGTGGAGAATTTTCGAGCCGAGTGTATAATAACAAGATTGAATTTCAGGCGCGTATGTGACATCCGTAGACGCATTGTTATCACCTTCCATACAAATCTTGAGGCTCTTTACACCACAGAAACATGTGAATGTTGGTATAGCTTCCATACCCTTCTTACACATGAAGGATTCATCTCTACCAGTGGAGACGAATATAGCCTTAGGAGGATCCTCCAGTGATGGATGGAAGTGTGCGGACAGGAAACAATCCTTTTGTTTCGCGCTCCTCGTCCTGATTTTGGGTTGTTGTTGATATAACACAGTGGACGCTCCATTAAACTTTTGGATGATGTTGTTATCGGCCAAAGTTTTTCTGCCTATATGACAGATCATCTCTTCCTCACCTTCTTCTACCCTCGGGAAAATGCGAACGTCAGTTATCAGTTTGATATCCCCGGAGAGGATTAACGCTACAGTATCGGTCTCTGCAACACTCACTTCTTTTATACCACTCGTGCTTCTGATAGTGAAGACTTTTTGGCACAAAATCTTCTTGGTAAGACCCACATGTTCAGCCATACTCCACGTCATGTAGGTGTGGAGTACAGCTGTAGTAACGGTGGCTGTAAACTGACGATGACCGTATGTTACGGACACATCGGTCGGGTTAACTGATTCAACACAAGGGAGGCTTTCCAGCGAAGGCATCTTTAACCATTGAGGAGCAGGTTCCAAGTACAACTTCAAGGCTCCACACCAGCTAATCACTGGACGATAGCATTTTTTCGATGTCTTCTCCCGAGAGACACTCAATCTGCTTGACCGTAGATTCATTTCGTCAGACTCTATCTCAAACAATTTCACAGCAGATGGAAGCCATATTGACAGAAATATCCCTTGAGGAAATCTAGCTATGTAAGTGATGGACACAACAAATTAACTTCACTACAGTTCACTACCGATAAAGATAGCGTTGAAAAATGCTTCCAAGATATAGAAAAGTATTCGTATAGAATGTTATGAAGATGGACTTTAAAATTGATTCTTTTTTCAGTTTTGGTAGTGAAGATGATTGCTGAAGTCTGTGATGAAGTGAACTTTATAAAACATGTTAGCCCATGAGCAAGCTGGAGTGATTCCTTGAAAGATTTCTTTATGTATTTACACAGTAGAAGTGATGGTAAGCGGGAAATAGTAGTGATGGTTGGCGAGTATTATTGGATTGCGTACAAATGAGAAAAGTGGATATAAAGGGTTGCTGAGAAGAGCACCTTGTGGGATGTCTGATCATTTCCCGGTAGAAGCTGAGGTAAAGATAAGGTTTTCGGAAAGGAGAAAAGATGTGGGTGAGAAGAGGCTGGTGAAAGTAAGCTAACTTGGGAGAGAGACATGTGGAGATATACCAGGAGAGACTGAGTGTAGATGGCAAAAGGTGAGAGAGAACGAATCTAGGGGAGTGGATGAGGAGTGTGAGGTATTTAGGGAAGTAGCACTGGCATGTGCGAGAGAAGTGGGTAATACGCGAAGGGTGGAAAGGGGGCAGGTGAGACAGGACAGTAATTAATGGTATGAAGAAGTTAAGTAGCAAGTGAAAGGGAAAAGGATGTTTATGGGCGGTACTCAGAAGGAAAATGCACGAGAAAGTGGCAGGAGGTCAAGAGGAAGATAATGGCTCTAAATAAGAGGAAATAAGACGATGTAAGAGGGTATCAACAAATTTTAAGGGGAACAACAAAATGTTTTGGAAGGAGGTCAGTAGTATGAAAAAATGAGAGTGCAAATGGAAACACGGGTGAAGAGATGACAGGGTGGCAGATTTAGGAAGTTTGGTTCTGGATGATATGCAAAGTGAGCGTGGAGGTGGTGAAAACCTTGCTTAAGATGAAATAAGGCAAGGTTGTGTTTCAGTGTAGAGTGGTCCTGGTACTGCATAGATATGGGGCATGGTGTACAGAGAAGAATTTTAGGGAGAATGTATGTGTTTCAAATGATATGCTTGAGGAGTAAGAAATGGTAGGGTAAGAGATAGGTATGGCTATAAGAAGAGCATGTTTGAAAAAAAAATTAAGAAAGAATATTGAAAGTCGGAAGTGGAGGGGACAAGAGGAAAGGGAGACCGAATTGCAGATGGAGTGAATGCTACTTTGAGTGCTCGAGGCCTGAACATGCAGGAGGTGGAAGGTCGTGAATGGCAGTCATGTGGAACAATCTGGTACACAGGACTGGACTCAACCAAGACATATTAAGCGATCGTGGTAAACCATGGAAAGGTCTGCGAGGACTAGTTGCGGGTAGGGAGCTGTGGTTTCGGTATATTGCACATGACAGCTAGAGAATGGATGTGAGCGGATGAAGCTCCTTCCTCTGTTCCTGGCGCTGTGAAAGTACAAAAGAACAATTACATGGATTTATTCATTGCTTTTCTTGATGAAATGCATTTTACCAAGACAAAAATTCCAAATCAGCCTATAATTCATATACTTTCACATGTACTACTCAATATTACTCTCATTTTCTGTTGCAGATACAGTGGTGGTGATAAGAAAAAGTATAATGTTCGAATGCTTCATAGAACACCAGTCTCCGCAGAATAAGTGCAACATTAACTATGAATTAGCCAGCGGAGATGATATCAATTTCATCGACAGATTAAGGCATGTGTGCAGGAGGGAGTTGGGGAAGAGTGGTTCCAGGTGAAGATGCATCTGTGTCAAGGGTGTTTGATGTCACCATGGCCTTTTAATATGTTTATAGGTTGGATTGTGACGGTGGTGAACGCGAGTCTTAAAGAAAGGGACGTGTCTACAGTGTGCTGGGAGTGGGGTTGGCCTGGGAAATTAGTTGTTCTTTGTGGATGAATGGCTCTGGTGGTAGACTCGAGTGCAAAACTGCAGATGCTTGTGTCTGAGTTTGGGATAGTGTTTGGCATGAGGAAGTTAATGGTTAGTGAAAAACAAACGATCCTAAGATTGATCAGGGTGACAAGGCAAGAGTAATATGAAGAGAAATTGAAGGAGAGCGAGAGTTGTAGATACATGGGAACAGACACGAAAATGCATGGAACCATGGCAAAATCTATGGACTCTCTCATTCCCTCTAGGTAGATAGGTAATAAGCAGCCGTAACGTGGAAGACATACATCAGTTTCCCTCACATTGCCAAGTATCTGGGGATTAATGATGGCTGCTCAGAGTGGCCGTCAAAATGTTGCACCGTTTACATCGGATGGTTCTTTTTCGTCTCATCTACACATAGGCTCCGAGCAATCAGTTCACAAACATACCGTGTGCCCTTCTCTCACATAACACTTAAGAATGTGTTACTCACACGACTCATTTACGTAACCGCATTTTCTTGCGCTACTCGCAGCTAGCCCTTCCTTTTGGCGAAATTTCGTCGTTAATTACTCTTGAAGTAGAAGGTAGTCTCTACTCGTGACATACGCCTGTTCGTCAGTGTGCCACCTGGCTTCACGTATAGCATCTTCGATTTAGACAGTATCATTCCCATTCATACCATCTTGGAAGTTTTATGCCGTATATGTTCAGACACATTTTTATGAAAATATTTCAGAGCAGAAATGAGTGAGGAGTGCCATTGACACCTTTGTTCACATATGGGGATAAACTGGAATCGGAAAGACGCTGTAATTCGGATGCGAAATGGTCCATTTTCTTTGAGCGTGACAATGATTTAAGTCGGTACATGTCAAGGAGTGACTCAAGTGCATGACATTTTGTGTTGTATTTCGTATCATCTAGCCGGAACATGTAATGCCCTGAGTGACACTGGTTTCCGATACTAACCACTTGATTGTGTCACACTGAGGTGTAAGAATATGGCCCACATATACAAGGTCAAGAAACGGGACAGCTTGATTGTAAAAACACCCCTCTCGTAACGTACAAATGATAATCCGAAAATTACACACATACACAACTGCACGCAAAATTTACACTTCCTTAAACATATCCTTATGATATTATTCAACGATCTACCCGTGCATACAAGACGCACACTTTCTCATACATATTCCACTCCATCTCATAATCAGGTATCTTTTCCTATACTTCAGACCGTTTTACATATAAATGGAGCATATTCTAGCAGTATACCTGTGTGTGCTTGGTTATCATCGCTAGGTAGTATACTCTGGTAATACACAAAGGTGATATACCCAGTTAGTTTATCCAAGTGGTATACTTTTGTTAGTATATTTGGGTAACATACCTGGCCGGGTAGCATACTCAGATAATATACTCACGTGATACGTGGGTGTAGTTAACAAAGGTTCATCAAATTACAGCAATCTCACGTTATATGGTGTGCCATTCTTAATTCCAGTTCCCACATCAGAAATTTTATAGAAAAAATCTGATGTGTTCTGGATGTCTACAATCTAAAGAGTAAATTGGAAAAATGAAAGTTTTCTGTTAGTGTATCGTCTTCTTTCCGTTTGAACTGAATACAAATAATGTTGAGAAATTTATGCTCATAATTACACCACAGGTATTTCGTTGATTTCCAGAAATGGACAAAGTAAAACCATATCAAATTAGCTTCGTTCAAGGATTCGGCAATAGTAGTTCCTTATGCAATGATATGCGGATCTGATTCCAAGAAATGAAATGCTACTTGATCATAGTAAAATTCGTTTCGCTTATCAACTGTTCTTTTGTAGACACCAAACAACTAGCCCTAAACTGCACTGGAACGTCTTACGCAAATGTAGCTCTGATAATACAAATGAAATACATATATTTACTATAGTTTGCCACCCAGCTGCTGGGAATTCTAATGTAAAGCTTTCAGTATAAATGATAAATAATAACAATGATAATAATCATAATAATGATAATTTTTTTTTCACATGTTCGTCATTTCCAGCGTACTGAGATAGCGCCAGAAACAGACTGAGAGCGGCCTCATTGGCTTACATCCATTCTCTGTGTCAAGTACAGTGCATCGAAACCAGAGCCTCCTCTCCATAGCCAAGTCCCACAGACCTGTACGTGGCTTTCCCCTGGCCACTTCATGTACTGACAGCACGTCGCTCCCTATACTTCACATTCCTCTCATACACTTTATCCCATACAACAACCTCCATATTGTTCAGAACATGACACATTCAAGCCTCTTTTACTGCATAATTCCATCCCCTTCTCACTCTTCCCCTCCACTTCTGATACATATATCTTCTCAGTCATTCTTTGCACACCTTCATATATCTAAACCGTTTCAGCATATCCTAGTCCAGTTTTCCCAATCAGCCTTTGAATTTACAGCAAAAGAACTATTTGTTGCTTCGTTGTGATCGTATCCAAAAGAAATACATTAAAGTAAATGCAAGTGATATGGAATTTATGGTCAAACTTAATAATAGCCCTCGGTACCACAGACAAATGCAGTTATTTCTTTAATATTATACCATAATATTTCACAGTTTAGTAAAACATTTACCATCTCCATTAACAAAGAATCATTAAATAAAAAACAAACAAAAATGCGTACAGTTATGTCTTCAGCAATGAATGAGAACAGTTCCATACTTATGGGAAGATAAGCAGGTCGGATACAAAAGAAATGAAATGCTGTTCACCTCGATGCAACTTATCACCTGTAACAAACTTCCAAAACGGAAAACGAATGAGAAGCTCTTAACCATATAAGAAACCTGTTAAACAAATACAGTTCTGTAATAGAGCTAAAATCAAAAGGTGTTAAACCTACTAAAACCTGTCAGTCACCTCCTACAAATATATTGTTTAAAAGAAGAAAATAAGAATGACTTCCTCTGTATCTGCAGATGTAGAACCTTTGAAATTGAAACAAAAGAACTGTACAGCAATCTGTTCTGAATACATCCAATATCTGATTTAGTATTTTCTTGTAGACATGTCTTTCGCTTGAGTCCGACACTTGGGTTGATTTGAACTCAAAAGGAACGTTATCTTTGGAGCCTCGCAAGGTCTCACACGTGACGAGGTAGAGCCAGTTTTTCCTTCTTAGGTGGAGCGTCGTTTTGTCTCTTAGCCTTTCTTTTCTTATTGGTCCCATCGACGGTGGATTCTCTCTTTGCTCCGGTCGGCCTCAT
This sequence comes from Panulirus laevicauda, assembly GCA_032273605.1. Lineage (NCBI taxonomy): Eukaryota > Metazoa > Arthropoda > Malacostraca > Decapoda > Palinuridae > Panulirus > Panulirus laevicauda. The sequence goes on along the minus strand of JAUTXX010524794.1, from coordinate 2,959 downwards.
GCAGGATGCACCTGCCGTTGTTTCCTCCCCGGTTGACCTACTGGCATGAGCGACAGTTAGGTGCCCGGTGTTCTCTGATGGATTGGACGGAGCGCGTTTCCTTTTAGGTGTAAATCGTTGATAACCTTTGGTTGATGAAGATGGATCATCTCGCGTCTTTATCCTGAACCTAACGGTTGATGGAAGTCGATGACTGTTGGTGAGCCAGTCATACTTCGAAGGCACAGGCTCGGCTTTACTACATGTCATCCATGGCCCTGCCATTACTCCGTCAGTGCGAATATCATACAAAAATGGAAATTCTGGATGACCCATGCATCTGAAAGATAGAGAGAATAGCAATTGTTAACTCCTTTTCAGAAATCATGGAAAAAGAAATTCAAGATAAGAAATAAAGCCTGTGTGAACCCTAAGTTTACAAGTAATCCCTGAAATAAGGAAACATCTAATATGAAGCCAAAATTACCTAATGTAACGAAATCTTCAAGGCCAGTGGAGGATCATAGTTGTCTGTGTTTTAGTCTAGTTTTCTCCCATTTTAATAATTTTCTAATGGATTTTGCTTGTAGCTATGTCATAATATGGACAGTCGTGGCTCCATGAAAAATCTTATGGTTTCTTATTCAATCCACTTTGTAGTTAAGCTGTGTGACTGTGCAGTGCGGTGTGGTGTCTGACTGTGTGGGGTAGTGTATGAATGTAGTGCGGTGTGTGAGTGTAGTATGATGTTTGACTGTGTGGTGTGGTGCATGACTATGGGGTGTGTTGTGTGTGACTGTGATATGATGATTGTGTGGTGTGTGACTGTGATATGATGATTGTGTGGTGTGTGACTGTGTGGTGTGGTGTGTGACAGTGGTATGATGTTTGACTTTGTTATGTCGTGCATGACTGTGTGGTGTGTTGTGTGTGACTGCGATATGATGATTGTGTGGTGTGTGACTGTGTGGTGTTGTGTGTGACGGATATGACTGTGTGGTGTGGTGTGTGACTGTGTTGTAATTTGTAGGAATGCCTGTGACAAAGAAAAGGAAGTACATAGAAGAGTATACCAAGTTTGGCTTGACCTCCCTCGGAGCTTCGTATTCCAAGCAGCACTCAGCAATGATGCCCTGAGACCGGTCGTTTGGAGCGACATTTGAACACAAATCACAAGGCAATGAAAGGCAAGCCAAAGGAATTTTTGACAACCAGACATAAGGAGTGGAAACGTTTGAAGGTGGACACCACCGGAGCTTTTCATCAGGAGAAGTTCAAAGTGGTGGAAGCATTTTACGAGACGTCATTGCTTACTGCCACAGCAAAGAAGGATCACTATTGGAGGCACTCAGTAAAGCCGTGTTTGTTGAGTGCTGTAAATATTGTGACTATAGCTGAGAGCCAAAAAAGGTATCTAAGATTTCACTCTCTGATAATGTAGTGAAATGCCGCACTGATGAACTAGCAGATGACATAAAATGAGTTTTAGAAAAAATAAAAGCGTCCTACTTTTTTTTGCGATACATGGCAACGAAGCCATCAATGTTGCCTAATGCTGTCAGTTGCCTGTTTATTCTCGATTCATAGATAAAGGAGCAGTGAAAGAGGATATGCTTTCCTCAAAAGCCCTGGAGACCACATCAACGGCTTCCGATGTTCTTGCAAATGTTTCTGACTTTTTCAAGAAAACTATCTTTCATGGGAAAAGCTAGTGGGTGTGTGTCCACTGACGGTGTCCCAGCGATGATGCTTGGGTCTTGCTCTGGATTCATAGAATTGGACAAAGAAGAGAATCAAACCATAACTAGAACTCACTGCGTCATCCACAGACCAGCGCTTTCTGCTAAGACTCTTACAGATGACCTGCGCAATTTACTATATATGATAATAAAAGCTTGAATTTTGTGTGAAGAACTCTTTAAACTCTGGACTGTTTGCTGCTATTTCCTCAGATTTGGGAGGTGATCACAAAGTCCTTCTGTTCCACACAGAAGCCAATGGCTCTCGTGAGGAAATATTCCGAGTCAGCTTTATGAACTCAAGGTAAAAGAGCAAATTCTTCAAACAAAGCCAGAAACAAAAAGAAATGTACGATGCATTCAGAGACGAAAAGTTCCAGCTTTCACTGGCACTTCTTATTGACATTTCTGAGCCTTTCAAGAACCTCACTTCAAATATACAAGGAAGAAACGCAAACATCATTACCCATAATGATGTAATCAAAGTTTTCATTGAGAAAATTCAACTTTGGAAACGTACAGTACAAGCTGGGAGCTTTTCATCGTAACCTCATCTCGGTTAACTCCTACTAGAGAAGAAAGATCTTGATCAGTATGGCTTTGAGGGGAAAAATATCTGGATTCCATTGCTGAAGAATTTATGCCCTATTTTCCAGATGCCAACTTGGATGATTCTGTTTGGAAGCTGGTGCAAAATTCATTGAACATCGATGTGGACTCGCTACTGGACCTTTCGCAAGAAGCCATCGATTAGATGTGTGGCTCGATTGCAAAGCATCTTTGAGACCATGAGTCTTGGATTTCTGGATGAAATATCTCTTGTTTACTCAAAACTTGAAGCACTTTATTTGATGGCTCCGTTTCCTTCTACTTATCTGTAAGTTGGCTTTTCAACTCTCATTGTATTGAAAACAAAACAGCACAATCGACTGGACGAAGGAAGCGACTTGCGTTGTGCTCTTTCAATCTTAAAACCAGAATTTCTGAACTAGTGAAAAAAAGGCAACAGTATCCGTCTCAATGAATGCATATGAGTCATATGATATTCTATTTCTAGTACGGTAACAACCAAATACTATGTGCCAAGACTTGACATCTTTTATTCATGGTTTGTAGAACAAAGCTTTTTGTTTGAGCCGGTTTACGAGATGTAAACATGTCGCTTTGATTTTCATGGTTTTTGGTCTACTTTTACTTTAGCTCCTGTAAGTGTTCAGTGAAATGAATATACGTACATACTA